>JAOPGA020001582.1:0-49154 GCA_026419775.2 Acrasis kona | reverse complement strand
CGGAAGATATCCTCGTATAAGTGTGGCGCCTGTACGTCTAGTTTTGATATTTCTTCACCAATCTTGGCTAATACTGGGTCAGGAATGTTTGCTTGCATGGCTGTTTGTCTGGTGTATTGTGTCGTTCATCATGCGGGGCAGCAATCTTTTTATTGTAACATATAACCAATGGCCCATTTTATTGTGGGGGGTACTCTTCACACGGTGCTTTGTTTCATCATTGGTATATCATACGCATTTCTTTTTTGCTCTCTTCTACAGTCGTAGTCGGCATTTTAGAATGTTTGCGTATGGTTACTCTCGTTATAGTATAGTTAGGTGAAACATTTATTACATTAGGTTGCACTTATTTATCGGTTGAGATAAAGAGAAAGCGGTTTAGGTATATCTTATTGTTATATTCTTTGCACGATGTAACACGAGGTTATACTGGTCATGCTGAGTTATGAATAGGATGCGATAGTTAGTGATGGGAGTTAGGTAGCCCATCCCACCCACCACGAAACGTAGTAATGTATTAGAAAATGTCTGAGCATAATGGATGTTGATACATACAAAAAATGTTTGAAGAATAAAAAGTTTTATTTGTAATTTTGGTGGTAGTCATTGTGAGTACAACTCAGGATAACAGAATAACATGGTTTTGTGTTTGGCATAATGTGACAGTACACGATCGGTATATTCGTTTCTGATGTAATTATTAGTAGCGGGCATGTGGAAGGTTTTGTGTTTGTTTAACACGACAATAGGCTCGTGCTGAAACATTTTTTGGACCATGTACCTAATGAGCGAAGTCTCATGTTGTACACCAAGTTTTGGGGTTGTGTGTATACTTGTAATTATGCTACCTTGTAGTACKCGTGTAGAATCTATTCTTTCAAGTGAGTGAAACAATAGTGAACCAGAATCATGATATGTGTTGTGCAACCGTTTACTGATTTCGTCAAGATGGTGATAGGATGTTCCAATGTATAGTACATGTTTTTCAAAAGCTTTTCCCATTTCGATATATGTTATGGGGTGTAAAGTGACGGCTTGTACAATGTCATGTATAATTGGTAAGGTGATTTTGTTGCTGATCCATTTAAAACAATAATCTTCAAAACGAGTAAAAACGTTTGAACACGAAACTGGTTTATCTGATGAGAATGTGGCCACGGTTGGTATTCGCTCGGTATTCAAATAGTAGAATTTTTTGGTTGATGTGGGGATTGTGTGTGGTGGCCCATTATGTAAGGCCATATTGTAGATTTCGGATTGTTTAACTGTCAAGAAGTTACGCATTAGTTGATGATGCAATTGTAATGTGACTTGTTCGGATGGTGTAAATGTACATGGCGAAGTCCCACGAGATGTTGGATTTGAAGATCCGGGTTCGAAATGGGTCTGTTTAGTATACCCTTTCTGACCAGCTAACATTTCGGTTGGTTGGACAATGTGTTCAGGGTGTAAATCTTCTTCATCAATTTCATCATCGGATTCGATAAATGAAGTTGGAGGTTCACCACTTGGTGATTCACATTTTGCAAAAACTTCTAACACTGAAGGTTGACCATAAGTAGGAGGCATATTCTCCAGTTGGGCTTGCATGTCTGAAAGGTCTTGTAAAGGGAATGTACTGTGATGTACATACGATGGTCTTGTTACATTTACCTTATATGGATGTGGCCTTGTGAAAACTATTTTGTTGATTGGTACTCGATGTAAAGGCATGTTTAAACGTTGTGCCATATGTGTAGTTTGATCAACATGGATCAATTTGGGACTTGAATTGTTTTTTCTAGATTCATTTGTAGTCGAATTTGTATCATGTAAAGTTACTCCGACATTTTTACTATAGCCGATCTAATGCAGGTAAATTTATTCACTAATACAAAAGTCTTGTCGATTATACCCCAAATAATATATATGACGAGGTCGGGAGGGTGGGATGATATAGTAAAGTATTAATTACTATCAATCTATCCAACAGTAATTGTCGGAGAAACTCGATCTATGGTAATATATTGATTACTTAATCTACTGTACTTGTTAAATAAAATAAATAAAGTTGCTATATGAATGTAAACGTTGAAATTATATATGATACAACTAATTCTGTTAGTTTCTATTACTTGATAAATGAAAACTACTATTTATCCTTTACCGATGAATTAATGATGTCTAATGTTGCACCTGTAACCGAATGAAATGTTAACCTGATTTTTATGAGTTATTACATATAGATATCCTAAACGTCAACCAACGAATGTGGAAGAGAACGTAAAAGAAATATATGTATAAACGTAACCCATGATATGATGAAAGAAAAAGTGATAAAGTGTACTGTGCTGATCACTGGTTGACCCCATTTTACAAATACGTCAAAGACGTTACGTCAGTTATCCCTTCGTGGGTAAATGATGTATGGTCACTTAAATAAAGTTATCAATTATCAATAATAATAATAAAGGTAAGCATAGCCGTCCCGTTGAACCGGCGCATAGTTACTTCCACTAACTTAGCACTCTTGTATACGATGTATGGTTGACTCCATTTTTCTTTGTAACAGATATATGAACACAACAGTTTTGGGTTACGAACTGATTGAGACTCTTAAAGTCGGGTCTTTGTTCACAAACTATCGGTGTCTCAAGAAAAGTGGTTCACAAGAAACTATAATTATTAAAACTTTATCTTCAAAATCCAGATACGCTAAGGATATAACAAGGTTGCGCAATGAATTCAGCTTCGGCAATTTGGCGTGCGAAAAAAGCCTTCATGTTGCTAAATACGTAGAATTTATAGACCAACGTGCAAGTTTTCCCGACGGAGACGGAAATGCTGGCATAATCATAGAGGACGGAGGATTTAGTTTGAGCGATTTAATTCCAGAGAATGGATTCTCGATTTCCGAATTTCTTGACTTGTCGATACAAATTGTACAAGGACTGCGAGATATCCATAACTGTGGCATAATACATCGTATGTTGTGTTCAAAATCCATCCATAACTTTTTGTAGGTGACATTAAACCTTCGAACCTTGTATATTGTAAGCGCACCAAAACTCTCAAGATTATTGATTTCGAGTCCGCGTCACACCTCTCTCATGGAGTTGAGTCAAGCGGGAAGTCTACTGGACTGACCATCGCATACATGAGCCCTGAACAAACAGGAAGAGTTGGTCGTACGGTCGATTACCGTTCGGACTTTTACTCACTTGGCATCACAATGTATCGCTTGCTTTCAGGGTCTCTTCCATTCTCAAGTTCAGACATGATGGAGCTGATTCATTCTCACGTGGCCATTGAACCACCAGCACTTCCTGCACAAACGCCGAAAGTATTATGTAATATCATTAATAAACTTTTGCGTAAAGATGCGCACGACCGCTATTGTTCAAGTAGGGGACTATTGTTTGATCTTGAACATTGTCAAAGTAGTTTACATCCAACAGGCGTGGGCATTCCAGATTTTGAGATTGCCACCAGAGATGCACCAGAAATTTTTATCATTGGCAAGAAACTATACGGTAGAGAAGAGGAGATCCAAAAAGTGATACAAGTTTTTAACAATGTTAAGAATAGTGGAAGAGGCGAAATGTTATTGATTGGTGGTTATAGTGGTGTCGGAAAGGTAAAATGCTTCTTGGTTTAGTTTTTAACAATTTTATAGTCTTCACTGATTCGCCAAGAGCAAAGTGTATTGTTCAAGGAGGGAACATTCATTTCTGGTAAATACGATCAGATGGAACGAAACATTGCATATAGTGCTTTGAGGGCTGCTTTTAAAACATTAATCCGACAAATACTTGCATCTAGTGAAGATAACATTAACATGTGGAGGCAGAAAATACTAGAGGTAGTGGGTACATCAGGTCAACTTATTATTGATGTCATTCCTGAACTCAAAAAACTGATTGGTCCACAACCACATTTAAACATTTCCACTCAAGAAGCATCCGTACGGTTTAAAATTGTTTTTAAAGCATTTATAGGAGTTTTTCTACAAAAAGAAAAGCCTTTAGTTCTGTTTCTGGATGATCTACAATGGGCAGGTAACTGATTCATGTTGTTCTGATTTTTTCATCCTTTTAGATTATGAAAGCGTGGAGCTTATCAAATCACTTTTATCCGTGGAAATCTCCAACATACTGATCGTGGGAGCTTATCGAAGCAACGAAGTCACGGACTCACATCCAGTCAGAATCATGATTGACCAGTTGATGAACGACGAGTTCGTTCCTGTTCACGAATTAAACCTACTTCCCCTATCACAACCAGTCGTTCATAATTGGATAACAGATACATTACGAAACTTCACGTCCACACCTTCGACCGATGATTTTCATGCACTCGTCAATCTAATTTACCAACGAACGGAAGGTAATCCCTTCTTTGTTAAATTATTCCTACGGGTAAGAATGACATTTCAACATTTTCGTCACACATGATTTTAGACATTATATGACAAGAAGTTATTAAGAATTTCACAAGATGGATCCCATTGGGAATGGAAATTGGATCAAATACACAAACAAAGAGCAACCGACAATGTGGTGAAATTCACCATACATTACTTGGATCAATTCAGCGAACAAACCGACCGAATATTAAAATACGCGAGTTGTATGGGAAACAATGTGAAATTGAGCAAATTATCAAGAATCACAAACACACCCCTAGAACAAATCAACAAGGCTTTGTTTCCAGTGATTAGCACTGGATTAGGAATTCTAGGAGATGACCAAGTGTTTTGGTTTGCTCACGATCGTGCTCAAGAAGCAGCTTACGAAAGAATGACCTCCGCTCAAAAAACAAGCACTCATCTCTCGATCGGTAATAAATTATTAGAGAATTTGAATCCCGATCATCCTCTACAAGTATTCGAAACCACTGATCAACTCAACAAGGCATCCGAATTGTTAAATCAACAAGACGAGTTGTTGCGATTGGCGTCGCTCAATCACATGGCTGGCACCAAGGCGCTCAACACGGTAGCCTACAGCGCTGCTAGAAACTACGCACAAAAGGGAATAGAGTGCATTCGACAAGTATACCAACACGATGACGACGAAATGTGGACTCATCAATATCCAATCGTGATGAATTTGTATCAATTGCTAGCTCAATCTCAATTTCAAAATTCAGAATTTGATCAAGTCGCTCACACCATCAACACGATTCTACAAAGGAGTCATTCTCTGTTAGACACCGTGACTGGTTATGAGCTAAGTATTTCGATGAACAACGTCATGGGAAACGTACAAGAATCGTTGAGTCAGGGCATCAAGGCGCTCTCTCTATTCGACATTCACCTACCCAAAGATTCACAACAAATACAAATGCAACTCAATCAACAAATTGATAAAATCGATCATCAGCTCAAAAAATTAATGACTGGCGATGGAATCGAATCCATCAACATTAGCGAAATGTTCAAGGAATCAACAAAGGAGCAATGCATGTTATCAAACTTGTTGAGCGCATTGGCAGTGACTACTTTTCTGAGCGATCAAAATTTATTTCCCGTGGTCGTAGCGCTTCACATCAATAATTGCCTCAACACAACCATTCTGCCAGAATTCTCCACCATGTTGTGTTTTCATGCATCCACCATGTCCAGCATGGAACGTTTCGAATCGGCATATCAATTGGGTAAACTAGCCATTCTAATCGTCGAAAAATACTTTCCTTCTCACTTGAACGTATGGTGCAAAGCGCTTCATCTCTACACCGTATTCAGTCATCACTGGTACGAACCCATCACGCTCATTAGCGACTACTCCAACAAAGCAAAAAGGATTGGATTAGAGTGCGGAGAGATTGCTTATACTGGATTCACGGTGACTTCGTTGGTCATGAATCACGTGTACACTAGCAAACCTTTTCATTTTCTATTCCAAGAGACTCAATCCATGATGGAGTTTTCCAAAAAGATGAAGAACTCTGTTGCTTCGACTCTCGTTCAGGTTGTTATTTTATATGCATCTAGATTGAGCGTGGATAAGCAATCCGATTACGAAGCATTACATCACAAATACATTGATGCCATCAAATCAAATAGTTTTATTCATGCTAATCACGTCGTATTAAAGTTTATGACCGATTACATACTAGATAAAAGCAAAATGAACGTGAGCGATTTGGAATCGAAATTTGACAAGATTCAAAAAGAGTTGACATTTGCAAGGGGTAATTACATTGTTATTGTTTTTTATTTTTATGCGTGTTTGTGCATGATTCGAATCATGAGAAATAATCATGAAATCACATTTACGTTATTGGATGATTATGAATCCAAATTGAAACAATTTTCGGACGCATGTCCATTTAATTTCCTCAATAAATACTTGTTGGTGAGAGCAGAACGTGCTTCGTTGCGCGCAACTGATGATTCGATATGGAAGTGCATTCAATTGTACGACGATAGCATATCACAGGCCAAACAATCACAATTTACCATCGAACATGCCGTCGCCAACGAATTGGCAGCAAATTTCATGAAGAGGATCGGAAAGATTAAATTCGCAGATGCTTATTTACAACAAGCGAAGGAAGATTACATGGCCATGGGTGCCTATCGCAAATATCATTCGCTACAATCGCCATCATCCACGATCAAATCTCAAGCATTAGAAAATCCATCCACGATCAAATTCTCGTTGGCCAAATATGACATTCAGAGCATATTCAGAGCCAGTCAGGCCATCTCCAGCACCATTCACATGGAAGATTTGTTGGTAAATGTGATCAAGATCATCGTAGAGATTGCAGGCGCAACAAATGCAGCCATCTTGATGAACCAACACGTTCAATGCGAATACGTCGGCGGCGATCTAAGCACCAACGTGACGTCCGATCGATGTCACATGTCCAATTGGCAACGAGGATGCACCACCATCGTCGATTACGTGAGCAGAACATTAGAAACAGTGGTCATACACGATGCATGTAGAGAACAAGACGATCATTACGGATTCATCAACACCCATTCCTACATTTTAAATCACCAAATCAAATCCATATTGTGCATGCCCATCGTGCATCACCATGATTTGAAAGCAGTGTTGTACTGCGAAAATAACCTGACCACTCATTGCTTCACCAACGAACGCATCCAAGTGTTGAGCATATTGACCAACCAGATTGGAATTAGTTTGGAAAATTCAATCTTTTTCAAAAAACAAATCAAGGTGATGGAGGATTTGGCAGAGGTACAATCGGGAAGGGCAAGAGAGGCAGAAATGTATAGAATGAAACAAGAGGAATTCATCGATCGAATCTGCCACGAGATTAGAAATCCAATACAGGGCATCGTCGGTAATTGTGAAATGATGAGAGATGAAATCAACAAGATCAAGCAGTCGAAGGTTGTGGATGATTTACGAAACTACATCGATAGCGTTCAAATATGTGCCAAATATCAAAAAGTAATCACCGACGACGTATTGACGCTGAGTAAATTGGAATTCGATCAGGTCAAATTGATGCCGAGAGTTGTAGATTTGGTTGAATTGGTGGACATGGTGGTGAAAATGTTCATGGCCCAGATTACAAAGAAGCAATTGCAAATCAAAGTGAACACTCCTAAACAAGGCGTTTACTTTATGGCCGATCACAATCGAATTTCGCAAGTCATGATTAATTTACTCAGCAACGCTGTTAAATTTACAAATCATGGTCACATTGAATTGCATTTGAATTGGAATCAATCATCTTCAGATAAGTATCTTGTCGAGTGTATGGTGAGCGACACTGGTACTGGAATGAGTCAACAAGAACAAGGTCAATTGTTCAATCGATTCGAACAAGTAGCGCAACGTGCCAACAGCGAATATGGAGGTAGTGGATTGGGATTGTTCATCAGCAAGCACTTGGTGGAATTGATGGGTGGAAGCATATGGGTGGAATCAGAGTTAGACAAGTACACTAAATTTCATTTCACATTTGTGTGCGAATTGGCAGGACCTGACGAAATTCAATCTCATTTGGATTCGTCATCAAATGTTACAAATCATAATGCTATTGTTGATGACAATAACCTTGTTGGTGTCGACGGTGATGACGGTCGACTGTTGAAGGTGTTGGTGGTGGAGGATAATAAAATTAATCAGCGGGTGTTGGTCAAGATTTTACAAAACATTGGTTGTGAGTGTATCGCTGCCAATGATGGATTGGAGGCACTGAACATCATTCGCGACGATAGCTCTTTCAAAGTTGCATTCATGGATGTGAACATGCCTAGAATGGGTGGGTATGAATGCACCAGGAGAATAAGACAGTTGGAACAGGAGCGCGGAGATGTTGGTCACATGTTAATCATAGGATTGAGCGGGAACGTAAGGCAAGAATATCATGACATGGGAATTGAAGCTGGGATGGATTGTTATCTCAGCAAGCCCATCAAGAAGGAAGGCATCATCAAAACATTATCGTCGCTAAACGTTTGGTCTGCTGGTTCTCGCGTTGTATAATAATAAAATAGTGTTTATTGCGATGACATCATTTTATGTGCATTCTTGATGAGGTAAACACTTGCATTCTGTGTGACACCTGCCATTGTATCGCCCTCTATCATGTCCATTCCCAACCATCTAGAATCTCCCATCATGCCTTGGTTGAACAAACTGGAGCTGTTGAGTTTTTGGTTGACGAAATTACCTGCCTTGAGTTCATTATTGTCGAATCCTGCAGCGTAACAAATATCAGGATTGACCGTGGAGAAGGACAAGTAGGATGGAGTGTACTTGATTGAGTTGTTCCACTTGTAACGTGGAGTCCACTTTTCACAGTCATAAATGTTGACGTCTCTATCCGAACCGGTCACACCTAGGAGAGTGGACGAAGCGCGGTCAGTGACGGCGAGATCCATGATACATCCGTGCGTTCTACTAATTTTCACAACGCTGCTGAATGATCTGGGGTCCCATATAGATATCAGACTGTGCTCCGCCACCGCTAACAGGGGCGTTGAACTTTTTTTTATTGTAAAGTGTTTACATTTCATAATGTTTTGTGGTGAGTGTATCACTCTTTCCAGGGTGTAACCTGTCGCGTTTTTTTTTGTTAAGTGAGCGTCCTTACCAAAGAATCTGCTCACAACCATTTGGTCACCAGAAATGCTAATTCCACACCCACCCCGTTCTGCTTTTTGATAAGAGTTTGGATCATATACACTTTGAAGTGTGGGTTGATCTTCAATCTTTCTCCTTTTCGTATTGTTGGGATCTACCTGTGTTAGGTTGGTAATGTCTTTCACGTATACTTTTCCATCTTGATCGACAGCACCGATTGTGTTTGATGCTCTGTCCGCAACAATGTTTACCAGCGAACACTCGGCATTTGTTTCAAAGTATTTGGTAGCATCCAAGGATGCCAAAGGTATTGGGAACGGTATGAGAGGATTCTTTGTTGGTTTTAGTTGTGATTTTACATCAACATCACTGTCTAACGTTAGGTGTAGGACGCTCTTCTTTTCTAACAACAATACATTATTTTCGTTGATAATAGAAATTGTGTTTCCATGAACGCTCCCAGGGTCCAAATACGAGTTAGTGATAACAGTATCGGGTATTCTGTGTTTGAACACTTCTGTCATTGTGGTTGTCCGCTTGTTACAATCGAACAAAAGTTAAAAAAGACATTAAAATGATGCAGAAAACTCAAACTAAACACATACCAACTGAAAAAACTGAAAAGGATAAAGAAAATGCGCCTGAAAGAGTTTAGACGATATAAGAAGTTTTTATTTAAAAGACAAGTTGCAACTGCCAATGTCTGAGAGGGATAGACATAACCGAAGTAAAAATATATGTTTGTTTCAATCATACAAATGCAGTATGGATGTCCGAAATTTTGTTGATTTTGGATGTTCGAGTTAATCTCGGACATCCGAAAAGATTTCGGATATAGTGGAAAGGATCCGGATAACAATGAAATTCGATGAACTTTCAAAAAAAACAATATATAAATGTGTCATATATGTGGTACCAAGTAAGCAAACACACACACTTGTCTAATTGTAAGCACCATGCTGTTGAATAACCATCGCAGGAGTATTGATCATTTTTACAAAATTAAAAAACTCTAATATTAGAGTAATAAATAAACAACAAATGTGTTTTGCACAAAGTTTAATTAAAGATGATAAATGTGTGCATTTGATTTGGGAATGACTGGGAATGCAAGCTTGTGTATGTTTTTTCAAATAATTGATTATATCTCTTAATCGATCCTGAGGCTCTTGTTCCTCAATAAGTTGATCAACTTATCAATAAACAATGTGTAACCACCATCAGCATGAAGGGTCACGTTTTTTAGTTGCTCTGGATTGTTTAGATGAGCTGACAATACTCAAATAGCCATATTACTGAACATGTTTTCTGAAATTGTTTTTTTTATATGTTTGATATTTTTGATATCTCTCGATTTGGTGCGGTGGCCTTTTGTTGGTTCAATTATCTTCCATTCTTCTTTAAGACACCCCATTGCTCTGCAATGAGTGTCTCCTTCCTCTTTGCAAGTTCAACTTTTATGCGTTCATCACTCATCTTGTTGTTCCGAGAGTCTGACGATGTGTCCGAAATTTTTTTGGATATCCAAGATTGACTCGGATGTTCGAAATCAACCCGGATGTTCAAAATCTACTCGGATGTTCAAAATTGATGCGGATGTTCATATTTATGGTAATCTCGGATATCCCTCTGATAAATTGGTATTTAATTACACATGTTTAAGAGCGTCACATAGTCAGTAGTGATATCTGCACTAGGTATAGTCATTATCGGATCAAGGGTATCTGAATCACACTCACACTAGGATTAGCTTTTAACAAGGGAATTATACTGCTCTCAGACCTCTGATGAGCCCAGCTTCTTGATCATCAACATATTATTTGGTTTAAAAAAGGGAATTTTGTTGAAACGTTCATTCGCCAAATAAGTTATATTGTTGTAATTAGACAGTTGACGTCGTCATTATGACCAACAGAGGCTAACTCTGGCTTTTGGAAAATGTTTGAAGACGAACCGACCTTTAGGAGAGCATTCTATAAGCATGTAGGTCATGAGAACGTCACCAATAGAGCGCTAAGATCAATACTCTTGGAGCAAAATATTCCTCATGATGTCCTCAATAACGAGACTATTGAAGCACTCATGCTGACTATTGATAGAGATGAGGATGGTCGCATAGGATTTAGTGATTTTTTAAAGTGGTATAAAGAGTTTTATGAAGGAGGAGGTTCAGATTTAGACGTCCACTTGCTCAACATCGGAGAGTTGCTTACAGAGGTAAAAGAGAGGTCAAAATGTGAACACGGCACAATAACCACAGATAAATTTAAAAACATGTGGCTAGACGCAGGAAACAGAGATGATGGTTTTTCAATTGTTGCATCAAGCTTAGATCCAAACCAGACTGGGGCTGTATCATTTAAACATTTGGCATTTGCGTTTGGATTCATTAACGAAGGAATATTTGATAAGCGGTACATGCAAATGTACTACACTCCTGTTGATTACTTTCGAAGAATGCAGTTTAAACAAAAATATGAAAAAGATAATGCAACCAAAAAACAAGGGATAAAATTAAAAGAGATATTAAGGAGAGTGAAAGCTGACAACTCACACACACAATCTGCGATCGTCAAGAATCAACATTTAACAAAATATAGATCGGCTGAGGACTTGAGCACCTTAGTTGCACCGAGTGTTAAGAGAACTAATTCATACTCTGAAAAACTAATCAAAATATCGGAAGATAAATCCTTGAAACTCAAATTCTCTAAACAAGTATAAACATATTTGTATGTACAAATTTCAACTCAATAAACTTGAGACTATAGCTTTTGAATTTCTAATGCAACTATATGCCTCCAGTTCGTCGGCATTGTCTTTAGTGAATAAATATTTTGTACCAACTCTTGCATACACGAAGCGTCCTTGAAGCACACGTCACTGTTTTTGGTTGAGTATTAGCTGAATGATTACAAAAGGATAAGAAAAAACTAACGGTATCCAATCAAAATCGGTTCATTTAAATCAAAAGAAGACATTCCCTGAGTAGCTGCACATGAACCCTATTTTTTGTTTCTTTATGCTGGTGGGATTTTCCATATTCACTCTTATTGATATTGTGGTGGGTAGATCGAGAGGAGATCATAAAAGTTTGTATTCAATTCTTACTACATTTAACAAGATGAGTAGTTTTGGCGAGGGACAAGGCTTTCAAAAGTGCTCTAAATATCTTTAAGCAGCATTTTGAGGAAGAAGAAAATGTAATTTCTATATCGGAGGGTAGTACCGAGACGATTGTTGTTACTACAAGCAATAAGGGAGATGATTTCCCACATAGATTTATGAACTTTGATGTAATTGTTAATAATAATGTACGGGGCATGAGCTCAAGTTGAAGTGTAGAAAAACTGTAAATACTCAATTTATTTAATAAAAAATATTTCTCGTGATCGTCGCGTGTACATAAGACGGTTTTGAACACAAAAAGTACCGAATCAAAAAATGTGATCGCTTAATTCGCCACTAACCAAAACCTTTAATCATGGATAATAATGCTCATAACCAAATTCAGCGCTTGTTTTGGTGCGCTAATATTTCCTATGTTCCCATACTGTCAGGTTTGATTGGAAAAATTTATGTGGAGATTTTAGATATTTGATTCTTTACAATTTTTTATCAGTTTTTTTGTTGAAGTTTGCACACACAATGTCAAAGAGGAAGATTGATGATGTAGACACAACTAATGAATCTAGTTCAAAGGAGAATACATTAGGAAGCGAAGTCACACCCTCTGTTATCGAGCAAGAGACAAAGTACTTTGTAGAATTAGTAAAGGGAGATGGAAGCAGTGACAAGGTCGGGGGCACACTTGAGGTCGACGCACATTTTGAACTAAAGCAGCTTAATGAGCTTCTAAATTCGGAACATTTTTTAAACAATGATCAACAGTTACCATACTCCTTTTTCGTTAATGATGTCGAAATCAAAGATAACATCCGCGACACACTGATGAAATCCATCCAAGATCAATTAACACCACAAGCAGCCAAGAAACTAAAGCAAAAAGAGAAGGGATTGAACTTTGTGAGCACACAAGATGCGCCTCTACGCATTACATTCTTTCCACAAGCATTGTTCAGAGTGCGTCCAGTAACAAGATGCACTGCATCTCTACCAGGTCACAGTGAGGCCATCTTGAGCGTGAGCTTTTCGCCTGATGGTACGTCGGTCGCTTCAGGCTCCGGTGATGCAACGGTGAGATTATGGGATTTGAACACGGAAATGCCACAACACACCCTGCAGGGACACACTCACTGGGTTTTATGCGTCCAGTGGTCTCCAGATGGAAAGAAAGTTGCCTCAGGTGGTAAGGACAACATAGTGAAGGTGTGGTGGGCTAGTAATGGTAAGAAGACTGGTAAAGCACTAAAAGGTCACAAGAAGTGGGTGACTGGCCTAGCATGGGAGCCTTTCCACGCTGATTCTAGCTGCAGACGCCTGGCTAGTTGCAGCAAGGATGAAACGATTAGAATATGGGATGTGAGCTTATCCAAGTGCGAGTTTACATTATCCGGTCACAGCAAGGGTGTGACCAGCGTCAAGTGGGGAGGAGACGGCACGATATATTCCTGCGCTCAGGACCTCACTGTGAGGTTGTGGAACGTCGACAGTAAGTCATGCACAAAAATTTTACACGGACATGCCCATTGGGTGAACCACATGACCATGAGCACAGAATACATTTTGCGCAAAGGCGCCTTCGACCATGAATGTGTTCCGTTGGAAGATGACAAATTAGAAGAGAGACGTGTAGAAGCCAAAGCCAGATATGATGATGTACTCGGAAAGAATCCTGTTCGACTTGTGACATGCAGTGATGACCACACTTTGATTTTATGGGAACCAGCAGTGAGCGATAAGCCGATTGCAAGAATGACAGGACATCAAGGCATCGTGAACCACGTCTTGTTTTCACCCGACGGTCGAATGGTCGCGAGTGCTTCCTTTGACAAGAGCATAAAGGTATGGGATGCAAGGAATGGAAAGTTTATGATGACGTTGAGAGGCCATGTTGGTCCTGTATATCAAGTGAGCTGGTCCGGAGATAGCAGACTGCTAGTGAGTGGTAGCAAGGACTCAACAGCAAAGGTATGGGATCTTTCGAACGGGCGGCTGATGTGCGATTTACCTGGTCATTACGATGAAGTGTTTTCTGTGGACTGGTCACCCGATGGACAAAGAGTTGGGTCAGGAGGAAAAGATCGTGTGTTAAAAATTTGGAGACAATAAAATGTTTTTAATCATCAACTTCTAATCGATCATCATCGTAATCAGATTCGGACTCTGACTCTATTATAACGTCTTTGGGTTTTGTCACATCCTCTGGTTCCTCTTGTTGTGCTTCTAGATTATCTACATGATCTTCGTCGGGTATGACACCACATTCTATTAGTCTTTGCTTTAACTCTAGGTTGAACTCGTTTAATCGGTCTTTTGCCTTCTCAAGGTTGCTAACCTTTTTCAACAATAGTTCGCTCTTAGTTGCCATCTCTAGGTAATCCGTTTGACACTTGACCTGCATCATTTTGACTTGCTCTATTAGGTAATTGTTCTCTAATCTCAATTGGCACTCCTCAGCTAACAATTTGATAATGTTCATCTTGTTGGTCATTAAACTAGCCTTCTCATATTCTGGAGATAACGCGGGCAATGCTTCTTCGCCGCTTACTAGTGGTTTTTTTCTTTTGCGTCCTCTTCGTTTTGGAACATGATCAGGATCATCCGTCCGAGATTTTTCCTTTTTCTTTTTTTTCGCATTCTCGTCTCCATCCTCATCTGCTTTTTTGCGTTTGCGACTTGGTGTCTGTTCAGAATTTGTAAATGTTGGTCCCTGTGTAACTTGCTCTAGTGTTTTATCTGTTATCTTCACCCTTTTTCCAACCCTATATACTGTTTGTTGCGTTTGTCCTTGTTGTGATGTGGTGTTGTTGGATGTGGATCCTTGCTGTTCAATTGTTTGGTTGGTGTTGTTATTATTGTTGTTATTGTTGGTGTTGTTGCTGTTGACATTTTGGGATGTATTTTCTTGTCCTCCTGTTTTCTCATCAACTAAAGGCTTCCAAATTCTCCTTCTTGCATTGATAAACCAATTGTTCACTTGTGTAAGGGATAGGTCTTAAAGTGATGTTAATAATGAATTGAATTTCAAATTGTCTTACTTGATTCTAGGGCCAGAGCCTCTTTTTCCGCGTCTGATGGGTAGGGATGGCCAAAATGGTCAAACAGCCATTTTTTAAGCTTATTGACAGCATGTTTAGGTAGATTACCCCTTGACATTGCTTGTAGGGATTGTATAGAACCAATAGAGTTGTTCTGACCCAAATGTCCTGTCGTTTCTTGAGTATGATACATTGGGTGCGCTTGTTCTGGGTTCATAGCAAAATATAGCTATCTGGCAGCGCGTAATGTGTCGCTGTCGGTTGACGTCTAAGGTTTGTTGACAGACTCTGATTGGTCAATTTATTTAAATATTTTAATATTAGTCAATCTAACGGGGTGATGTCTTTCTCAACAACCAATCGTACTCTACTGTGGGTTGGACGGTCAGTACTTGATAAACCAGACAAAGTGGAAACAAAATATTCTATTGATTAAACATCAGACCACTTTGTCTGGTTATTTATCAAGTACGGTTCACTAACGTAAGGACCAACCATCACCGTTCAAATCAACATAATTTCAGGAGGAAACTAATCCTGATCAGTTCAAAACTTTAAAGCATGATTTGGTTATTGAAATAAACATTTATTAAAACCAATAAGGGTTTTCGCTTGTATCATCTTCGAATTGTGGCGGCCTAAAATGGTCTGGATTAGGATTAGCTCTTCCAGGTGGCGCCCGAGGGCCGAATGGACTATATGGATCAAATCTTGCTCCTTGAGGGACGCCTGGAGGTAGAGCTCCCCTACCCCCAAAACCAGGCCCTGGCATCATCATCCCTCCACCTCCAAAACCAGGATGATTTGGTCCCACCATCATTCCCCCACCTCCAAAACCAGGTACTCCTCTCGTTGGACCAGCAAATGATGGATACAAGTCGCTCGATCCTACATCTGGAATCATTCTCCCCACGTCCGGTCTTCTGACTGGTCCAATTCGCAGTGGGTCATAATCATCCTCTCTTCTTGATGGTCGAACTGGTTGTCTAGGCTGCTGTTGAGATGTTGGAGCAGTATTTGTGGTGGTAGTGGTAGTCGTGTTTTGACTTTGAGATGGTGTTGTGGCTTCGTATCCTTCCTTGTGTTGGTATGGAACCATCTTGTTGGAAATGTTATTCTTGAAAAGACTTTCAATCTCGTTGATATCCTTGTATCTGTCAGAAATATCGGTTTGATCTGTACTCTTATAATGACCTTTGACGTCAATTTCTAGTGAAAAATGTTTTCCTTCTTCGACAGTAAGTGCGTTGATCAGTAGTTTGTTCCCAAGCGTGACGCACTTCATCACAAAGTTCATACTGCTCTGCTTGTGTTTGTATTTGAATGAATATACGTCGGATGAGGCGTTCCATCCATCCGGTAGAACATATTGCTGTTCGTGCTCCTTAGTCTCACTCTTCTCTGAAAGTCCAACACAACGGAAACCATGTTGTACCATCATCAAATGTGCAAGATAGGCCATTGCATCATGTTCTGTTTTGATTTCATTCTTCACTTGATCTGAGTTCACTTCTGGCGATGCCAATATATCATAAATGGTTTTGTTGTCAGACATGTTTGAATAACTATGACGGAACTACAAAATTAATTTTGAATATAAGGTTGACGGAAGTTCCTTTTTTACAAAAACAAAAATATAATTTATATTACAAGGATTCAACCTGCTCTTCAGTCAATGCCCACCTGTTACGCTTGGCCATTTCACCATTCAAGACATGCAAAACCAACTTTTTCTGATCCCTCAAGCTATTCCCTAGGATCATTTTGTTATTACTCTTCAAGCACAAGTATTTTGCTTGCGCTTGCTTACCGCCACAGAAGACCACATCAAATACTTGGTTGATAATGTCATCAGCATCAGTCACAGCGTCATTTTTAATTCGGGGACCCACTCCGACGGCTCCGTTACGCACTTGAAGTACCAAGTCAGGATCGCATCTTGACGTCAAGTAACCATCCAATCCTAATTTCCAACATTGTGTTCTAAAGTCCATGCTCTTCTCTTCTAAGCGAGC
Source organism: Acrasis kona (assembly GCA_026419775.2). Classification (NCBI taxonomy): domain Eukaryota; phylum Heterolobosea; class Eutetramitea; order Acrasida; family Acrasidae; genus Acrasis; species Acrasis kona. The sequence continues at coordinate 31,922 of JAOPGA020001582.1, read as the reverse complement.
AGTTTTGGTTTCCAGGTCACATGTAAGTAACAAATTTCTATTGGCGAAGAAATGTAAATAATAATCGGTGTCGGGAGTGAGTTGTTCGCTGAAGTGTTTCAAATCAGGTCCAGAGTCATAGCACGTGGCATCAGTTGATGTCAAAAATGGCGCCATGTTCTTGATTGATTTTCTTCTGACTAATTCTGATTTGATGTTGGTCTTTGGTTTGTTCATCTCCACGTTAATGTTGCTGGAAATTCTCAATGATGCTGCTAAAAGTGCTTGTTTGCGTACTTCTCTTACCAACTCCTTCTTTTTGTTCTCTTGTTCTTTTTGGACCTTTTTTAATTGTTTTATATCGTTTAGTTTGGTTGCAAACTCTTTCAAGAGGAATCCGTTATTGAGGACTGATTTTTTTCTTTTTAATGTTGGACGAGTACCTAACTCCACGTTGATGGTGCCTTCGTTAGATACTGTTAATGTCACACAAATCACTTCGACTTGGACTAGATCAGGTTTAGGTTGTTCCTGCTGGATTGGTGTTGACTCAAGTTGAAGTTTTCTTGGTTGTGGTGGACGTGGTGGTGTTTCATTCGCATCTTGTTTCGTTGGTGGTACTTCTTGATTGGGAGCTTGATTATTGTGAGATGTAATTGTTTTATCGTGGTCTTTAGGTTGCGTATTGTTCAGTAAAGTTTGATTTGCTTGTTCTACGGTCACTTGATCTTGTGTTATTGTTGTTGGTGCAGGTACCTCTTTGTGGGAATGTTCAGAATCGGTTTTTGGGGTTGGGACGCCATCAGAACGTAGATGAGAATCCTCAAATCTTTTTGCTGTGGCATGTAAAGTATCATTGATTAAATCATGAATCACTTTATATAGGTCTTCATTTCGTTCAACAACATGATTTGTTTGTACCAAGGAGTCAGGTTGTTTTGGTCCAGAAACATCTTTAGGTTGCTCCACTAAATCTTCTTGAGTACTCTGGCCTTTTGTTTCGATTATGGATGTTGTAACCTCTTCCTGTTTCTGCACATCCTTCTCGGATCTTTCTGTTTCTTGTTCCTTTTCTACAAAGTTTTGGTTGAACCCAAGAACAACATCGACCAAGGATAACAGGTGTTGCTGACGGACACTTACATTATAGTAAACCCATTCACGAACTAGTCTTAGAGTATAATCCAATCCGACGCTAGTATTGGTAATCTTCTGTAAAATTGTAGCGAACTCGGCAACTTTACTAGTTGTTGAAAGATGTTCCGAAACCCTGTCTCGATTCTTCTCTAGAAAACACCGACAAACCTTCTTAGTTATATCATCTACCTCATCCAACATCCAGGAAATGTTGTCCAAACTCTCAACACTGACATCCAGTGTAGGTGCATTGTCACTAAAGCCAAGTTTGTGCATAGTTCTTGCAATCAAAATAAGGTCTTTAAAATCACAGGTCCTGTTTAGAGTAATTCTTCCAACATACAATGACTTGAGAAGTGCAGTGACAATCTCCTCTGAGCAATCTTCAATGCGAATACTCGTTTTGTTTTGAAAGTAGCTTAGGTCTTTGAGTAGGAACTGATGAACTTTTATTACTCTATCAGAGTCTTGAAAAGATATACAGCAATCTGCGCAAAACTCTTCGATCGCTGGCATTACACTTAACAGGGAGGATGATTGTACTTTATTTTGTATGGATTCTAAAGTTTGTTATCCATAAAAGCCATGAGTAATCGAAATGATGACACATCAAAACTTGTCAAAGCTTGACATTTTGATCACTTACAATCCACTAAACCAAATGCGAGAAGTGCAGCATAACAACATGACTAGAACTTAAATTTGCTCTATCCTACACAAAAAAGTGATATGTACTTAACATGAAGACTTAATAATTAGCGACATTTATCAAGCGTTTTGTTGGATCACAATTTGTTACACTATTTCAAGATTTTTAGATGCTTTAGATGTCCTCGAAGACAATGGCAAGATCGTCCTCTTCTTCCTCTCCTTCCTCAGTGTTCTCTGTAATTTGAGCGGAGTCGGGAAGTTCTCCCATCTTCTTTAGCTGACGTGCCTCATCAGGATTGTATTTGTGTATTACGTCTGCTTTGTCGTCTTGATAATCACGCAAACTGATTAGGATGGTGTCACTTTGATTGACCCATACCTTCTTTCTCATGTTTCCACGAATATGGGCTTGACGTGTCTTCCCGTCGTAGCAGAATGCTTCTAACCTTCCGTTACCTAACATTTTTGTGACAACGCCGTATTCCTGTCCTTCTTCCTTGAGAACTAATTCTCTCTTGAAAGCTCCCTCGGTGCTATTCTTTCCCCTCTTGCGGGTTTTGCCTCCTTTGTTCCCTGTGCCCATGTTCGGATACTTTGTGTTAACAAGTCTTTAGTTGACGAATAAAAATAGCCAGCCCTATTACAAAATTAAAAAAGAAAAATAATCACGATCTGTTTAAGGCTATGTTTTGATATGTTGTTGAACTAAAAAACACATGAAAGAATGCATTAAATTGTTTCCATCAGTTATTCGAAGATTTCGCAGCAGATAAAAAAACATAACAATTACATTATAATCTGTCCGATTTTTCATGTCTCTATATCCATTTTTTTAGGAAATTGGTTCAGATTAACCATAATGCACTATAGAAGCAGGTTTCTAGCAAAAAATGAAGATTTGAGGACGAGATTATATATTAGTATAACAGATCAAAGAATATTGTCGTACTTACCAAATGATGTCATTTACATGTTAAAACAACTTTGAAGAAGAAAATGATCAGCTTTAGGATATCAGTTGCTAATTAAGAACCTTTCAGTATTGTTGAATATCACCTTACAATTTTAAAAATATTATTATAATTATATTGTAAGACTATGGTTTGGACACGAATTTTGTTGTGCCTGGTGTTGCTGGCAACCACCTGCTTTTCCAAGGATATAGTTATTGGAATTGATTTAGGAAGTGATTGGTTCAAAGTATCAGCAATGACTTCAGAGAAGATTGATATTGTTTTAAATGAACAGAGCAAACGAAAGACTGCGACGATAATATCATACAAAAGCGATGTTGAGAGGTATATCGGTGATCCTGCAGCTCAACTATACTCTAGAAATCCTGAAACAACTTTCAGGTATTGGCATTATCTTCTTGGCGAGCAGAGCAATCAAAACAATGTTCGAAAGAGATTATCTGCACTCAACTCTCTTCCATTTATCAACTCCAATACAGTCAGAAAGTCATACAATGTGTGTTTAGGATCATCTTGCAGCAATATCCTTGCTCCAGAAGAATTAACTTCGGCCATCATATCGGAGAGTATTAGAATGGCTAGCATTGACCCCTTATATACAATAAAAGCTATAACCATTGCAGTAAGTACTTTCGGTCATTGGTCTTAGATTGATTTAGATACCCGTATGGTATTCGATTGAGAAGCGAAGTGCCATCCTTGACGCCACAAGACTACTTGGTCTGACAAGTAAAGTCTCACTTGTGCACGAGCATCATCTTGCAGCCGTCCAATACCAAAATGCCAAAAGGTTTACATCAGCACGAACTGTTGCGTTCTTTGATATGGGTGCAACGTCCACCAAATTGTTCATTGTCACTTTCGAACCAAACTCAAAAATATACATATTATCCTCAGAAGCAGATGAAAGCCTCGGAGGAGCAGACATTGATTCTGCAATTGCTAAATACATTGCCTCCGAGCTTAAAATTGACATTGATACTGATCCAAAGGTGATGGCCAGACTTTTAGTTCAATCAAGAAAAGCAAAGGAAGTTCTCTCTGCTAATCACGAAACCATCATATCAATAGAAGATTTGCATGGATCGGCCGATAAAAGATACACATTAACAAGAGGGAAGTTGATTATTTTATGTTCTGAGTTATCCCAAAAGTTGGAATCATTTGTTAAAAAGCAGCTACAAGGTTCTAAGTTACATTCACTGGAAGTAATTGGTGGTTCTTCCAGAATACCATTCGTTCAAGAATTATTAAGATCTGCACTAGGTATGACATACTTTCAAGTTCACTCACTTCGTGTCAGGTCACAAGTTGGAACTAAGTTTCACCCTAAATGGAGATGAAACCATAGCACTTGGAGCTGCACTATATAATAGCAAGTTAATAGGATCTAGAAGAGTCAACCCAGTTGTGAAAGACATTTATCCTTTGAAATTAAAAATCATCTCCGGAAGAAAAGAAATTAATGTCGGAAGCCAACTAGTTGGAGCACAATTAAGTTATACATTCGATGCGCCAGCATTAGTACGTTTCAGTCTTAAAATCATTAACACTTTGAAAAGGACGGAATCATCATAGCCCATCAAGACGGAAGACACATTCTCAAATACCAACCAGTCATATCCGATTCTTTAAAAAAGCAATGGATGCGGACCTCATTTAAACTGGTCTTTAGTTCCGACGGAATTCCAAGCATCGAACAAATACAAGCAGTCACATCATTGGTATGTTTTTGTTTCTTCTTTTTAAAACATAATTATAGAATGGGAAAACAACATCTACTACTTTAAAAAGAATAGTAAACTACATTGGAGACGTTAAGCCTTTGGATGCCAATTCACTAAGGGAGGGCAGACAGCATGTGAGGAACATTGAAGCAAACGAACAAATAAGAAAATTAGTAGCACATCAAAACAATGTATTAGAGAACAAAATATATTCATTGAAAGAAAGCATTGAAACAGAGCCGCAGTTCAAGGAACAATGTAACCCGCATAATTAATTTTCAAATTAAACATTCATGCTAGATGACCGCTACAATAAAATTTTAAATGGTGCACTGGATTGGTACAACAGCATTAGTGATAATCACACAATTACAGCAAATGAATTATTGAATAAAGTAAACTTTTTATTTCTTCATGACCTAATCATTGACGTAGGTTGACGAGAAGATTAGCCAGTTGGATGATGTGTTTGGTCTTTTGACGGATGGTGAGGATAATAATACAGCCTTCCAAGAGGTAGTTGGTTATTGTAGAAAAGTTTTTAAAAGTTTGTCCAAAGAAGCCAGCCAACGAATAGATCGCACCAAGATTGCTCTGAACGGACTAATCAAGAGGAGTAAGGTTAAATGTGTTCCGAAAGTGATGATTGATGATATTCAAAAGAGATGTAGAAATCTGCAAGACTTGTTTTTAAGAAATAAACGTTAATTTAGCGGTACTTACCGTGCGATAAAAAATTAAGTTTTCCAACATCCTTCACACAAGTCTTCTAATGTTTATAATTATTGGTTCTTGTATCCAGCTGCACTGTTGAAGATTCGCACTGATGTAATAATTTGTTTCTTATCTTTTAAACTCCTCCTCTGACCAGCCATAATGTGAGTGAAGGAAGTTTGTATGTTTTGTTTTGCAACCGGAGAAATTCCACTTCAAAAATACAAGCGACAATGAGCCGAGTGCAAGGTGCTATAGATAAATCGCAGGTCTTGATGCTTTACCGCAATTTACTCAAGGTACGTACGCATGAATAACAAGGCTAATCTGTCAGGCAGGAAACAAATTTGCAGATTATAATTTTAGAGAATATGCGGTCAGGATAACAAAAGAGGACTTTAGAAATAACCAAAATGACACAGATGGTAAAGCTGTAGAGAAAAACTATCAATATGGTTTAGATCAATTACAACTCATGCGGAGGCAATCCACAATAAATCAAATGTACGCACAAAAAATGAGTTTTATGGATCCTAGAGTTTCTGATGATATAAGGAAAAAGGATGAGATGAGTGTCGGTAGCAGAACAAACGAAGAGGATGATGAACATTGAAAAACTTTGTGTGTATTGTAATCTTTTTAAACAATAAAATGAAGAGGTTTTTCTCAATCACAAAGAGTCTAAGATCTTCCGACGCACAAATACATGCAATATGCGAACAAGCAAAAGCTCTTGAAATAATAAACCATGGAACACATATTGTTGAGGATGGTACACCCGTTGTTGTTCGATGTGACGGACGTGCTTTTTCAAAGTTCACAAAGTTTTTTAGGAAACCATTTGACGTGAATATCAACGAAGCAATGGTTTTGGCTAGTGCCGACGTATTGTCTGAGTTCTGTGGGACGACTGCTTATACATTTAGTGACGAGGCTTCATTTGTCATGTACTATAAGAATACAAAAGGTGGTCTCCCTTTTAACGGAAAGGTGCAAAAGATTATTAGCGCATATGCTAGCACCATGACCGCCAGATTCGGATTATACTTACGAGTCCTGGTCGAAAGAGATCAACCACACTTATCAGAGCAGTTATCTTATGAAGCTCCAACATTCGACGCTCGGATTTTTAAAGCTCCAACCAATAAAGATATTTTTAATTGTTTTACATTCAGGTATCATGACTGCTTTAGAAACAGTCTGAATGCTTTTGGTCAATCAAGATTAGGTGACCAAGCATACGGGAAGAATGCCACAAATCTAATCAGAGAATTAGAAAAATCTGGACATCTATACTATGAAACACCAGATGCGTTCAGGAAAGGTACATTTATAAAAGAAAGTCAGGTTACATCAGAGGGTGTCAACCCGAAGGATCCAAGCAAACTGACCAGCTACACACGTAGAGTGTTAGTGCCCAACAGCACAATACAGATCTCAGGATTAAATGAGGAGCAAGTTGCGGATCTAGTCTTGTCTCAATTTTGGCCTTCGGCTGTCTGTAATAAAAACCGTATACCGAAAGGTATTGAAAAGAAAATATCAAACATTAAAAATATTAATTTATAGTTACTGCATCTTCTCCACCTGTGTGATATGAAAGTAAGCATTGTACGATTCCACAAAAGAAGAATAGTGCTGCAAGCATCAAACCCCTACCAGCGGAATGCTTCTCTGAAAATCCAAATGCTGCACTCGATAGCGCACAAAGTAGTACTAGAGACATGCTAACTGTATATGTTGGGGATACCCACGTATAACCTCTGTTCTGAGCATAGAAGCACAAAATCTTATAATGTTAATGACCAAAAACCAAAAAATTAGAACGTACACCCAACAATAAAGTTGTTTTTGATAAAGTACCTCCCACTAAGTTACTGAATGCAATATTGATGCTTTGTGTTTTTCCTTTTCTTGATAAAGAGATGCTTTCCAAAATTTCTGGTGCCTCCGAAGCGATGGGTGCGAAAAAGAATGCTAAAGTAACCGGAGAAAGACCAACTCCTTTTCCGATATTGACAACAGATGATATGAAAGGCTCACTGCAAGAGTAAATCAAAATGGCACCAGCAAGTAAATAGGCAACTCCCTTCCATGTTGGTTGTTCTTCTTCATCATCATCGGATTCGTGTTCTTTTGCAACGTCTTCAATGACTATGGACGTTTGAGATTCTACTGATGGTGACTTGTGTACTATCGCTGTTGAAGGAGTCGATGCAGTTCTGTGGAATATTGTCCAACACAAGAATCCAACGTAGTAGGTTACACCAAGAATTCCTATCCAGTATTGGAAACCAAAGATTAAGGCACTTGTTATTACGATGAGGGAACCTCCAAGTATGTGAGCTTGTCTTCTTACACCTGGTTGGAGATGTATGGTTCCTGTTTCACGGCTTTTGGCCCCAATGTATACGCAACTTCCAACGGCGACGGTACAAACAACGATAACTGAACCTGAAATTGCTCCCACGGCGAAGCTTGGGCTGTTTGACTCCAACGCTGTAATAAAAAATATTGTCTCTGGCGCTGTGTTCAACCACGATATAATAAAGCCACCAATAATTGTCGCGTCATATTTCTCACCAAGTATGTCTCCTCCTTCGGAAACACACCATGCTCCAGCAATCAAAGAAGCCAAATATCCAACCAAATAAAGTACCTCCACAATGTTCAACATGGTAATTAACGGGTTGCCAATATCGTCCTGAAACAAAGATGATCGATCAACTGATGTTTATTGTGATTACAAGATATATAAAACATTCTCTTAACCTACTTTATCAATCTCTGTATCTTAATAGCTTTTCCCTGTTCTGCCTAACTGTATGATGTATGGCGTCCATTAACATTTTCTTCTTCTCATTAAACATGTTTCTCAACATTTCCAACTTCTCCTCTTCTCCGCTCAAAACTTTTAGTATGCCTGTTGTGATTTTGTAGAACCAAAACACATTAAGACAACTTATCACCAAATACAAAGTGTTGCAGAATGTGAACATAATCTTTGGTGCATTCAAATACTGATCTAGCCAGTAGTAGTTAATGATGGGTAGAATGAAAACAATGGGCATTCTAACAGCACCGAAAACGGCCCACATTAATATTCCATTTACTTTGTACAGCATGGAGGTGCGCATGTTCATTGTAGACAGGAAGTGACGTCCATTAACAAAGGGGGTGGATATTTCCGTCAACAAGAAGATCATTCCAATGTAAACGCCCAAATCATAAGAACATACAAGGATCCATCCTCCGAAGCCCAACAAGTGGTGAGCAATCATCCCAAGATCATTTCTAAAGTACATTAACACAATAATAATATCATACAGAAAGTATCCTTTGTCTGTTATAACGATTTTAATTATAATGCTTACCTGCCGAAATCATCATCGTCGCATTTGTTACTCTTGTAGAACTTGTCAAAGAGAATGTTTTTTCTTCAAAGAACAATGTGTAAATTGCCATGACTGAGACGAATATAGCATGGACGTTAGAAACAATCCTTGAGTCCCAATCCATCAACTCCCTGCTTCTTCATTTTAGAGACAGCCCCTTTGTGTATTGTGTTGTATGACTTGAACAATATTCTGCTAAAGAGAGGAGACACTACAAGGTAGCATAAGGCATGGAATGAAGATCCTGCCACTAACCAAAAAAGTTAGTTCTGATGTCATTCTGTCAGGTGCTCTCCCATTCTTCACGAAGAACTCCTCCAGGAAACTATTACTGTACTTACTCAGGAAGGTCGAAATGTCGTGTATAACTTCCGACATGTCTTCTACGAATATTTCCGTTTGAATGTTCAATTAACTTTGATTAGGTGATGAATAAATTAAAACTTAAACACGAACTTTATTTTTAAATTTATACTTGTCTTCCGGAACCCATTTGCTTAGAGCCGATTGAAAGACCTTCATTCGAAATTTTGTTTCATTTCGTCACTTTTGCTTCTACTTGGTATAAAAATAGCAGCTGAAGTACAATTAGGCTCAGGGGTGGATGTAGAGAAGAGACGACAGTGTAGTACTTTGCTCCATTAATAAGAAAGCCAACATTCCTACAAGAGGTGATGCTATTTCTAAGACCACCAAGACAGCGCTTTTAGATTGAGACAATGTGGCAGAAGCAAGACCACTTGTGGAGCATGTTTGGTGAATCAATCGCACCCAACATTATCGCGAATTGTTCAAATTGTCTTGAATAAAAGATATAAATGACTGAGTGCCAGTGATTTCTTGTCGCTTATCCCCAATAGTAGCAAGCTTCCAAATAGCCTCTTTATCCTTGGTTGCAGCATTAGCACCCTGCAGCAAAATATCGCTGAGATATTCCAAGTACCCTCGACTCTTGTGACCAACCACTTTTTGAATTATAGTGGCAAACTCATCTTTATTATACACATTCCTATTATCAAATAGAACTTCAAGAGACTTTGAAACTGAACAAGGTATAATATAATTTAATAGTTGTTGAATTATCTCTTAACAATCGATGGTTGATGTCAGCAAACACCTACCCAATAAATGGTACCTGGGACTTTCGGATGACTAAAAATATAAGGGTACTAGATTACACATCTTTTTTTTATATTTTTGAAAGATAGGCTCGAACCTCACCGTATGGGTGTTGAGATATTAGCAACCGGTTCCATCCACTCCTTTATAAATTACAAAAATATGGGCAACCAGCTGGCCATAGGGGGTTCACTGCAGGAACTTCACCTGCAGGATCTTGGTGAAGGGTTGGAGCGAGTGAATTTGCATCTTGGCGGTGGAAGACTTTTGAAAAGTGTACAATGTTGGACTGAACTTGGAAATGTTGTTGTCAAAGTATATCTTAAAAAGGAAGACGATTCACCAACCTATATAGTCGACCAATACCCAAACATCAAAGGTAAAGTATCTTTACACTTTAATTCGTTACTTTGAAGCTTTCAGCGAAAAGCTTACATTGAAGAACCAACCTAATGTTGTTGGATACAACCGTATGGTGGAGACTGATAAGGCGGGTTATTTGATAAGACAATACTGCTACTCAAATTTAGCAGACCGCATTAGGTGCGTTTTAATATTACTCCACTTACTTATAATGTCAGCACGAGACCATTTTTTAGTTCTCTTGGAAAAAGATGGATCGCATATCAAATACTTAAAGGATTGTGCCAAATTCATGAAGCAGGATTATATCACGGAGACATTAAAGCAGAAAATGTCGTTTTGACGGGTAAGTTGATCATTGTTCAGTCTCTAACGCTGAAAAGGTTGGGATTGGGCATTCCTGACTGACTTGGCTCCCTTCAAACCTACCCATACTGATCCATCAAATTTCAGTTACTTTTTCGACACTGCAGAAAGGAGAATATGTCCGATAGCGCCAGAGAGATTTTACGAAGCACACGTTGGAAGCGATGCAGCTGCACAAGGTACCCAATCATTTCCATCTTTTAATCAATACGTTATAGAAAAAGTTTCACAAATGAATAATTTAGGAAACGACGTTCCAGTAACCGAAGCAATGGACATGTTTAGCGCAGGATGTGTCATTGCACAATTGTTCCTTGATGGAGAGAACTTGTTTGATTTTTCACAACTATTGGCTTATCGCAAAGGACAGCGAGAACACTTGGATTCGTGGTTGATGAAGATTGAAGAAGGACCTCGTGAAATGATTTCTGAAATGTTACGCTTGGATCCATCAGAAAGGTAAACCACAACCGTACACGTTCTATTAATGTTTTAGACCATCAGCCAAGAACATTTTCCAAAAATACACGCCCAAAGTATTCCCATCTTATTTCGAATGGATCCATCAGTTCATGTCACAAATGATACTCAAGTCATGTGACGATCGCATCAAAGCCATCGGCGATCAATTCGACGAGTGCATACAAATCATCACCCAACAAAAACCAACGTCGCAGAATCCAATCGATTCCATTCCGGTCAATGAAAAGGAAAGACAACCAATCATTGTCGATCGTCGCGATTCCAGTCAACCCAATCAATCGTTCCCAACATCATCGCTCAATCAAGAATACGAAGGAATGGAAATCATCAGCACGCTCTTATGTTCCAGCGTGCGAGTATCACAAACGACCACATGGATCGTGAACGGTCTCATGTTGATGCAGAAATTAGCAGATTATGGAACCAACTACACGCGATTACAACGTCTAGTCCCGTACACTTGTTCGTTATTGACGCATCACAGCGGCCTAGTCAAATCCACGGCCATACGCACGCTCACTTATGTACTGACCAAAGTGACCAGCTTCCCAGCATCAGAGGCCAATTTGTTCATTGATTACATTTTACCGTCGCTCAAGAGCTTATATGCACCTGATGTGAGCGAGATGGTGAGGGTCACATTTAGCGAACATTTACCTTTGTTGAGCTATCAAGCGAGAAGATTCTTGGAGATGGGGCGACTCATCAAACAATCGACCATCAATGTCGATTCCAGAAACGTCAACTTGAACATGATCAAGGGCACGTTCGATAACGATCTCGCTCATTTGCAAAATGAAATTAATTACCTCGTGATTCAGATCATGAACGACGAGTGTAATTTGGTCAAGAGAGCCCTGCTGAAGCACATTTTATGGCTGTGCATATTCTACGGTAGAAAAAAGACCATCATCAACGTGTTATCGTACATGATCACGTTCCTGAACATTGACGATTGGAGATTGCGACATGCCTTCTTGGAACAAATCACGTGCGTGAGCGTCTACGTAGGGCCCACCAACTTGAAAGAATACATATTGCCATGCATCCTCCAAGCACTTTACGATCCAGAAGAATTCGTCATTGAACAAGCCATCAACGGATTGGTGAGCCTGACTCAATTAGGTCTGTTCTCCAAATCGACTTTATTGGACGTGTCTCCCAAATTGGCGCCTCTGCTTCATCACCCAAACACTTGGATTCGCATGAACACCGTGGCTTACTTTTCCAGCTGTGCCAAACAATTTGGAAATGCAGATAGTTGTTGCTTCTTGATCAATTCCATATTGAAGAAACACTTGGAATATCCGATTTGGAACATTACCGAAATTTCGTTATTGGAGAGCATCAAACCTGCAGTGAGGAGGTTCCACTTTGATCGAGCGCTTGGTGTGGATCGTCATCATGGTAAGAATTATGAGATTTTGGACGTGAGGAGCGTTGATGAGATGGAGAGTTTGAACTTGATGAAGAGCTATTTGGAAGTGGCTGCAAGGATTATTCAAATGAAGAGCTTAGATACGAGCGATTCCAATGCAAATTCATCTTCGCACTCTGATGCAGCGGTGAGGAAATTGGATGTGAATTTATATACTCATCAAGTGCCGGTGGAGAGTTACTTTATAAAGAGTAGCGGATTGAATCAACAACACATGCAATTACAGTATCAGAATCAACAACAGCAGCAATTGGCATTGAATGGAATGAATGCTGTGGGTGCTGGTGGCACGCAAAATAGTTTCACCAATGAGTGGAACAACATGTTTGTGAAACCGACTCCAAAGAAATTAGTCAAGAATCGATCTTCGTTGTCTACTGATTTGGAAATGACACAACCCATCGACACTTCTTCTGTTTCTGTTTCTTCTTCTTCTTCTTCTGGTTCTACGTTACCTACTGGCAATCAATCCATCGCTGCAACGACAGGTGTTGCCAATTTAAATAATGCTGGAGTGGTTGGGTCCAGCGTGAATCATCTTCAGCAGTTGACGCCTGCTAACACCGAAGATATGCATCCTCGGCACTTGCATGGAGAATCCCATCAGCACAAGGGTGCCATCAACGAAATGGCAGTGCATTCCTCTGGTGCATGGTTGGTATCTGGTGGTAACGATGGAACCGTTCGTCTATGGGACGTTCGACACGCAGATCGTGATTTCTCGATGACTAGTAAATCATGTCACACCACAGCACCTGGTAGAGTACTAAGCGTTGCCATTCTACCAGATTCACCACACGTGGCGCTGTGTAATGACCATGGATACGTTCATCTCTATAACGCAGACACTGGAGGATCGCTATCTCTCGTCAGCATCACTGAGGATGGAGCTCGTTACGTAGCGGAGATGAATCCACAACATGGAACTCCACCCAGCGTCAATGTAGTGAGGGCGTTGATGATTCATGGAGCTCCATTAATTGTTTGTGGAACGCAGAGTGGTATGGCGGTGGGATTAGATCCCAGAATGGCTCGTGAGGTATTTAGCTGGAGGAGCAAAGAGTGCATGCAACAAGGACCCATCAGTGCACTTTGTGGACATGACACATGGATGTGCACTGCTACAAGAAGAGGATTCTTGACGCTATGGGATTTGAGGTTCCAAATCAACGTGTGTACGAAGCGCGTCAGTCAGACCAGCGTGAATCGTATGGTGGTTTGTCCCACTTCTCTAAAGGACACCATCGCCAACAAGCATCAAACGAGCGCTCAATTGATGGATATAACGAGCCCCAGTATCTACGTTGCAACTGCAAGTAGAGATGTAAAGTTATTTAATTTGGAAACACAATCCACGGTGGCAGTATTCAGATGTCACGACGTGAAACAAAATAACATTTCGAATAGCGGCAGTAGCAGCGGCAGTGGTTCATCATCCACTAGTAGCTCTGGTGGATTAAAGAGAACAAGGAGCTCTACCGCTAGTGGTGCTTCGAATCGCAAGAGCGGAATCAACTCTGAAGATCCCTACGCGATAAGAGAGCTCGAACAAATCATCGAGCAATATCACTCGGCTGGTTCGAACGTAGTTGGAAGTAATTCCACCGTAAGCAACAGCGGTAATCTGTCGAGTTCGTCTGGTCTGACCGACTCGGGTACATTCGAGGTCAAGGCCTTACATGTGAATCCAACAGATGGTAGCTTCTACACTGGAAGTACTGATCGTCGCATACGTTATTGGAATTCAGCAAAGGTAGAAGAGAGTTATATTGTGAGCGGATTGGATAGCGTGGAGAAGGGCCACTACGAAGTGTCGATTGATCCTAGCGTGGAATCAAAACCAACTATGGTGGTGCATGAGACTGTTAAATTTGATCATCCTATTCCTGTGGCTGGTCAGAATACAAGAAGGTTGGGAGTATTTTCTGCTCCAGTTGCCACTCAACACTTTGACACCGTGACTGATATTAAAACGGCAGGGGTGCAGTATCCAATGTTGATTAGTGCGTCTAGAGATGGTATCATTAAGGTTTGGAAGGGTTGAAGTTTTTATTGTAAAATGTATTTTTTATTGGTTTTGTTTTTTCTTTTAAAGTATTCCTTTGATCAAGTGGTTGTGTGCATTTAGACGATTTGGTTCTTTAGCTCTAGACCCTACAGTAAAGACAGACAATTATTTTCTTAAATCTAAAATTAAATGATACTCCATTTTTGTAGTTATGATTTTATTTTTAAACAAATCTAATTTTGTAGACCTCTATTAAAAGAAAATAAAGTGAGGAAAGTGACAAATAACAAAAACACAACAATGTCGACAACACACGATATGAACAATACTACCACAGTAGATGTAATAAAGCAAGACTTTGTACCAGGAGCGACTACCGTCACACAGACCACCATCACACAAACAGCATCAGCAACAGCTGTCACAGCCAAGTCAGATGTTTTCTCACAAGTACGCTGTTAATACTAAAGTTCTTTAATTAACTCCAATAGATAATGTCAGCATTGATGGGTCTAAGCATGTTCATCGGCGGTGTCCTCCTTTTAGTAGGAGCTGCACTTTCACTAAGAGACCTCGCATTTTATTACGTAGCATCCGGTGTATTGTGGATCATCGCATTCTCATTCTTCTTACTTGCCTCGTTCTTTGGATCTGTGGGAGGCATCGCCATGAAGAGCAGACACTATAATACCCCATACAGATACCTCAATACAATTGGTAACATAGCATTTGCTATTGGAAGCGTTTTGATGATTATTGGTGCTGCTTTATGGTTGGGTTCCATTACAAGGCCAAACATTTTCAATTCAGGAATGATCCTATTCATCACTGGTGCTGGTCTCATCCTTTTATACTTTGTCATCCGCAACTATGGAACCATTGTGGACGGAATTTACATGTACCACAACTACATTGAATCCCTTACTAACAACCGCAACTTGACCTATACTGTTGCACCCAAATCACTCTTATCTGGTTTGTACGTGAACGGAATTGCAACAATCATGTACACTGTCGCTAGCGTGTTGCTGCTATTAGGTGCCATCACATGGTTGTCCTACCTACGCACTAACTTCAGCCAGTCATTCAACACCCAATCCGGAGTTTTGTGGATTATTGCCGGAGCACTTTATCTCATCGGTGGCCTCATACAGATTGCTGCCAGACGTTAAATTTATTGTAAAAATAAAAAACTAAATTATTGAAACTTTGCATGAGTTGAAACGGGCTTCGAAGTTTGGTTGGCACAGGAGGTTTAAGTAGTTGATACTTGTTTATTATGCGCACTGTGTTAGTGTTTGACTAGGCTTATCTGATATAAATATTATTGTTTGTTTCAATCACTCTATAGACGTTCGAGATTCTTTGGATATCCGAGTCGATTCTGATGTCCGAACGCTTACCTACTTATATGCTTATAGTATAATATCTGTCTGTTGTACAACAAATTGTCAATTTAAATTATGAGACGACAATTTAGCAATGCAATCTTGTTGAAGATTGTATAAATTTGCCACTGATTCAAGCAGCTCTTGAAAATGCATGTAGTAGGGGCCATTGCGAAGTTATTTACTTTATCATCGATGAGGCCTATAGGAGACGGCGATTGGAATGGTACAACATTTATCTCTGCCCATTAGTTTGGATTACAACAAAGCCTTGCTAGAGGCAATGTTGCATCTCAACGTAGAAGCTGTAAAAGTTATGATTGAAAATGGAGCCATTATTATCTTAAAATACCTTCCACCAGGACAAACAATGAAAATTGTAGCACAATGTATAACCTGAGTGATGCATTTAATCTTTATTTGCTGGTACTGTTTTTGGTCTTCTTCTTTTGATTTTGCCTTCTCTCATCAACTTCCTCTTCTTCCTCTGCAATCTTCCCATTGGTGGTTTCTTCATCACGGGCATCAAGAGGTGTATATAGGGCACTATTTTTAAAGACCAAATGAACAAATGAACTTTATGAACAGGGTTTTATTTAAATTTACAACATTCAAAAAGGTTTAAATGACGTTTGAGTATCTTGAGCTCTCTTCTTTATGGAAGCCAAAGTGTCTCTCAATATTGTCGACTGTATGTAGTTCTTTAAGTGTGAAGGGAGGTAAAATTTGTAACCAAGCTCCATTTCAAGACCCAACTCTACATTAGGACCAACTTGTCTTGACGTCCAGTGGCCAACGTTTTCCTTAACAAAAGAGGGTCCGTCAACTTGTGTCCACTTCATGTACGACTCTTCGGGACCAACCTTTGTGACCAACCTTAAAGTATAATGTAGCTCTCTTAGGAAGGCTGAGAATATAAGAGGAACGTGAATATTGTATCTAACAATCTTGACCGACTCTCCTAATTCGTTCATTCCTTGGTCTTCAAGAACCACTACGTTTTCGTACAAAGATAAAAATTCGGGATATCTAGTGACGCTTGATACTGTATCGAAGCAATGGTATTGGCCTGAGTTTTCCACAACAATCATGTCCTTCACTCCTGCGGTTATTACACCATCGGAGCTCGATTTCTCTGTGTATACTTGATCGTGTACATTGAGTGCTGCTGTTTCTGTTGAGTTTCTGCTAAATAATGATCTAATTCCAACCATGTTGTTTTTCTTTTTTTTGGTGCGGGATCCTCGGTGGATGTTCTACTTTTATATGCGACTGTTAAAAATAACTGGTATTTTAATTATAGATTTCAACATAAAAATAAGGAAGGTGGATACGAAAATAGATCTAATCAAAATGTGTCGCAGGTTTTTGTTATCCTCGGACTTATCTAGAAGCACGCGAGCACTTCACATTTGATGAGTGCGGAGCTCGATGGTAGAGGGAATAGGAAGGACATTCAGTACTTTTTGCGACAATACAAACAAAACAAAAATAAAGTCTAATGCAAAGTGGAACACATATTTTCTATAAGAACAGAAACAAAAAGTAGAGATTAACTTGACAAGCATAACTAATTCATGAGCGTGTTTATTTTCATCAGTTTCTAGTTCCTATTAAGCATTTATTCCTTTGAGATGAACAAATCCTGCGGTGGTTATTTAATTACAACCCAGTATGTTAAGAGCATGTAATCCTTTGAGATGAACTAGTGCTTCATCAGTGATTTGATGGCAATGACTTATGTCAAGAGTATGTATTCCTCTGAGATGTTCAAATGGTGCATTATCGATATCATAGCAATCACTCATGTTAAGAGTGTGTATACCTCTGAGATGAACGAATACTGCATCACGTATATCTGCAACCGCTAATGTTAAGAGTGTGTATTCCTGTGAGATAAACTAGTACTGCATCGGTGATTTGATTGCAATAACTCATGTCAAGAGTGTGTATTCCTCTGAGATGTTCAAATGTTGCACTTGATAGCAACTAGTCATAATCAGGTTTTCGTAATTCTTGAAGACCTTTTTTTGGTGCGCGTACTACATAATGAAATCCAACTCCTTGTGCATAAAAGATGCGATGTGAAAAAGAACATCTTCACAGTCAAAACATTCCACGCTACACTTGTATTTTTTTATACGAACAAAGTCCTTTTTTTGTTGCTTTTAGTTCTCTTCATCCTCGTTATCTCTGACCAATGACCCATCGCCGTGTAACATTGCGATTTTTGGTCAACTAAAATGTCACAAGAGGTCTCCCAGATACCGGCTAGTTTCTCTAATTTGACAAGTTCTCAAATTCTAAGAAGCATTTTTGTCAGTAGATTGGCACCAACTTTAAATGTTAAACAAGTAATCGATTTGTTCTGCTACTGCGGAGACATTGAGAGGGTTCTTATAGCCATTGACCCTACAAATCCAAACAAACAAGTTTCGTTGGTGATATTCGACGACCAATATGCATATGCTACATCGTTACTACTTAAGGGGTTAATAATAGGAGAATCAGCGGTGCAAGGTATGGAGTACAACTTTGAATTGTTTTCACCTTATATAGTCTATCCATTCCACGAGTTAGTGGGTACACTACCTGTACCACTCAAGCAACCAAATAACTATCCAAGCGCAATATATAGGTCTGCACAGGCCGTCATTGTTAGATTGTTCGAGGAGAATCAATTTCATCAAAAGGTGGATAGAGATCAACTATTAGATATTGCCTACAGAATGGATTCTACAGAACAGGGAAATGTGGTAGACCGAGTAAGTATCGCGTTCCTTTTCTGCACTGGTAAGATTAGACCAATTGAGAGCGAGATGCCAGAAATTACAGGAGCACTCAACACAGTAAAGGGCTCTCTAAATAGTGCTGGGGAGACTCTTTCAAAGGGATGGGGATACTTAAAGCAACAAATTCAAGACGCCGGAAATGACTCCCAACCAAGAGGCAGCGTTAAAATTAGAAGCAGCGAAGGCTCAGGATATCAACAATATTAAAAATGTATACATAAATTTCATCAGAACAATCTCTTGCTTTTTCCTCTGACTTTTAGTTGTAAAAATTACATGGTTGAGGAAGCAAAATGGTGTCACTTCTCGTTAAAGCGTCTTTGGTTGTCGCTGTTATAGCCGCAATTTTTGGAACAGTATTCGTTCGCCTGGTTACTAAACCTGATCGACTTATACACAACATATCTTACCTGCTTTCAGATGAAGACTGGTTTACTTCATCTTCAAAAACTGGTTTTGATTTTATTGTGATTGGAGCAGGTAGTTCAGGATGTGTATTGGCCAATCGTCTCTCAAATCCTAGTCATAATTATTCAGTGTTGTTGTTAGAGGCAGGTAAGTATCAAATTAGACCAAAATCTCACAACAATAGGTCCCTCCGACACAAGACTGGAAATATCTCTACCAATTGGATTTCCTAAAAACTTGAAAACTGAGTTTGACTGGGACTTTGAAACAGTGCCACAAAAACACGTCGGTGACAGACGTATGTTTTGGCCGAGAGGAAAAACCCTCGGTGGATCAAGTAGCTTGAACGCAATGATCTATCAAAGAGGCGGTCGCTACGACTATGACGAATGGAATCAAATACACTTGGGTCAGGATTCAAAGCTGATCAATAAAGAAACCAACGAACCCCATTGGTCTTACCAAGATGTACTCCAATACTTTAAAAAATCAGAAAACAACCAAAGTCCAGACGACGTAGATCCTGATTATCACGGATACAAAGGAGAATGGCGCATCACTACAAATAATTGGGTACATTCTCTAACGAAAATCACCATAGAGTCGTTCGCAAATGCATTCGGACTCGAAATTAATCACGACACAAACGGTAAATCTCAATGGGGGTTCGGCTTTAACCAAATCAACACGTTCCTGGGTCGCAGACATTCAGCATCAGATGCCTTCCTGACTGATGATGTGCTCATGAGATCTAATCTACACGTCCGCACCCATGCACACGTCACTAGATTATTATTCTCTGACAGTGACCCTACTCAAGTGAATGGCGTTGAGTACGTTGACAGTAGAAACAAGAGTAGAAAAATAAAAATACGTGCTAATAAAGAAATCATTTTATCTGCTGGTGCTGTTCAAAGTCCTCAAATACTCATGTTGAGTGGAATAGGGCCGAAACAAGAATTAGAAAAACATAACATTAAAATTGTAAAACATCTCCAAGGTGTTGGTAAGAACCTACAGGACCATGCATGCTGTGGTATGTACGTTCAAGTTAATGCCACCTCTCTGTTGGCTGAAGATAATCTCTCTAATCTGTTCCGTTGGTTGTTGATGGGGACTGGTCCGTTCGCATCAAACGGAGCAGAAGGTAACGGCTTCATGTTGAGTCCTCTTGGTAAAAAACTGGGCGAACAACATCCTGATTTTCAGTTGGTGTTCCTTCCTGCTCTTCACATTAACCACGGCATGACGAAACCAGTCGAGAGATTTGGTCAATCAGTGGGACATGGCATCTCTCTTGGTTATGTTCTTTTAAATCCAAAAAGCAAGGGAGAGATCACTTTAAAGAGCAGCGATCCATTTGATGCTCCTTTGATAGACCCTCGCTACTTTGAAGATGACACCGATATGAAGAAGATGGTAGAAATGTTGCTCCTGTACAGAAATGTGACCCAAACAGATCCCTTAAAAAGTATCGTGTCGAAGGAATTAGCTCCTGGACTAAATGTTACCTCTGAGGAGCACATTCGTAAAGCCATTATTGATGATCTTATTACTCTATATCATCCCACAAGTACATGCAAGATGGGCGATGCGAATGATCCTCAAACAGTTGTTGACTACCAACTTCGCGTCGTGGGCATAAAGAATTTGAGAGTGGCAGATGCCTCGATTATGCCACAAATCGTGCGCGGCAACACAAATGCACCATCAATTATGATTGGAGAGAAAGTTAGTGGAATGATACTTGAATCAAATTCAGAATAAAAGATGTATTTGTTTACATGCATGTAATATTATCAAACCTTGCAAAATTACAAAAATTTCCACCAGAATACGAACATCAAAAGAGCGCTCACAAGGAACATTCCAGTGTAAACAATCCATTTATCGCGAATGTGCCTTCTTTGTATCATGCCTAGAGTTGACTGGACAATGCCCATCGTTACTCCCATATCCATTACTCTCCGATGTGCTGCTCTCATTGTATCTGATTGCTCACCCAACATGGACATCAAGTTTGCACCATAATCTTTCATTTGTTCAATAACCTGTTTCGATCTTTGCATTGATGACCTTTGATCTGCCAAACTCTCCATAACAGCCTTCTCGCCCCTCCGTTCAGCTGAAGTGGATTTATATGCACCCATCAACAACTCCCTATCGCGCTCTGTGTCATGTATGCTTCTAAGATATTTATCTACACTTCTTCTTAGGAAGCGACTCTCTTCTGTAATGTTTTCAACCTCTCTCTTCCAATAGTCCTTCTTGTTCATAGGCAATTGAGGAACCATATCCCTTATAGATCTCTCGCTTCTTGACAATTTATTAATGTTTTGGGTGAGCGCTGTCTGAAGCTCCATGATTTTTAATTGTTGCTTGTGGTTATTTACTGCAGAAGGACTGACCATTCCGCCCTCAATCTCGTCTGCTTGATATGTGCGCCTCGCTCTCGTAGAGCTTTGGCTATGTTGAGATCCACTCCCTGATGCAAACAATCCCGAAGTATGTTGTATGCTTTCAACCTCCTCTAGCTGTGCTCTGACATCAAGTATCAACTTTTGAGCAACCTTGTATTCTTTTTCAATGTCTGTTGTAGAGGACATGATGATTATTTTGTCGTTTGTTTACCTTTGCAACATTCCTTATTTATATAAATAATGCATCTGACGTGTAGATTGGATGAGACCTGGAGTTGGCTTGGAACAGACACGTCAACAACAAGACATACTGGATAGAGTAGTCAACAACAAGACATCGGATTGGTGTATATCAATAAAAAATGTAGTTTGAACAGTAAAAGTAATTTAATAGAAGAAGCCCAAGATCTTGCCTCCGGTGTGCAACTTACGTGCCTCTTCGTGGTCCAAGATACCAGCTGAAGTGGTCAATACCAAGTATCCGAATTGGCGAGATGGTAGAAGGGAGGCGATCCACTTCTCAATCTCGGTGATTTGGACGTCATAACGGGGTGAGATGACACCACACTTGTTAATACGTCCGTTCAACTCAACAACGATCTTTCCTGATCTGTGGTCATCGACTAGTTCGAACTCTCCGATGTATCCGTGCTTTTGCATGACTTGCAAGAACTTGATGATAACCTTGCTGCTTGGGCGGAGCATGACTTGTCTCTTGCCGGCCTTTTCGGCGTTACGGATGGTTCTTAAGGCATCGTTCAAAACACTGGTGCGTACCATTTTAAAGTATTGGCTATAAAATTGTTAGTTCACTGCGTGTCACACAGAATCGCGGTGCAATACAGATTGAAAACCACCGTAAAACAAATGTGATGCAAGTGAAGACCTATAAAATGATCCAAACGTTGTTAGAATATCGATGGATACGTTGATTCAACTATTACTTCACATGATGGTGGTGGCATCAGTCTGCAAGCAAGCAATTCTGCGATGTATATGACATACCTGTATTGGTTGTTTCTGTTTTTCCACAAACTCTTTTTCCACTGTGTGAAACGTAAATAGTTGACCCAAGGCAATCATTGGTCAATCCTACTTATTAAGTCAACCTACACCAAGTAGTGGTTCAACCAAGTCATCACACATTCAAAAAACACAATCCGTCGTCCGTTGTTCCAGTAAAATTTTTTGTGCTAGAAAATGGCATATTACGAAGACAAGCATGAAAAGGAACTTACAGATTATCTTCAGCGTCGGCTGGAGGCAATCTCACCAGCCGACCCATCACTTTTAACAAACTATGTTATAGCTCTATTAAAAGAAACCAACGAAACGGATCCAGAAAAGCACAAGAAGAATATCATTTCTCAACTCGCGGAGTTTTTGCCCAACGACGCCCAAATGTTCGTGGAGGACTTGTTTCGCGTATTAGATTCAAAAGAATATTTACCACAAGAATTACGTGAAAGGTTGAGGGCGCCGTCACCCAAACCGACAATGAATAGGTCAAGCATGAGCGACTCTAACAAGAGAAAGCACGATGCAATATCTTCTTCGTCGACCAATCATCGCCATCGATCGCGTTCGCCGGATCGTGATGAATCATACTCGAAGAGGTACAGACGGTCTGATTACAACCAAGACGGTCACGATCCAAGAAACACGGCGAGACCTTCGCGTAACGATAGAGAATACAGTCCGGATGATGAAAGGCGTCATTCGCGTGGTGGGAATGACTATTATGCTGCTAGAGAATATAACGATCGTCGCGAACGCAGGGACGATTACAACGACTATCGCACATCATCGCGCCATTATAAAAATGAACAAGGCAATGATTCCTATTCTGATTCGAAATCAATCAAACACCAACAACCATCAGAGAGAATAGTGGAGGAGACACATGTGGACCTCAACCAAGATTCTTCCCCGTTACCCGATCTAAATGCCATGAACGAGGAAACGGACGATGCGCCCCAACAAACATTCTCTCCCAGAAGAAATAATAGAGGAAGGGGACGTGGCGGTGGCGATTACGATTCGAATTACAGAGGAAGAGGATCTCGTGGAAGAGGAGCATCGCGCGGCAGAGGAGGATATAATTATAGAGAGTACGATCCGGAGGATCCGGGCATGAACGACTCGTCGCACGACGACCAACAGCAATCAGGCAGAGGAAGGGGCAATTCGAGAGGAATGGGCAGAGGAAGAGGAAGAGGAGGATTCCATCGCAATCACTACAATCAACACGAAAAAGTGAACGGAGTGCAAATGAAGAATTCGCAGGGAACTCCCATCCTAGTGCTCAGGAACGATTACTTTGAAAACAAGGACATTATCGACAAATTACCAGTCAAGAACACATTGTTCGTCAGCAATCTGCCCAAGGAAGAATGTCCGGATGCAGATGCCATCCTCAACAAATTACATCAACACTTTATAAAATTCGGAGAGCTCAAAAACATTCTAGTGCGCTTCGACAAATTACAAGCCTACGTACAATTCGAAAAATCAGACGACGGTCACAAGGCAGTTACCTCTCCGGATGCAGTCATGAACAATCGTTTCGTCCTGGTGGACTGGTGTCGCGAATCACAAAACAAGAGACCAGGTCTCATCATACCCGGCCAAAAGACCATTCCCATTCCAGAACCACCACCCGTCGTGATACCCACCAACACCATCGCCACCGCTCAGGCAGCTCTCCTCGAACAACGCCAAAAACAAGAAAAGCTAAAGACCATCGCAGAGATCAACAAGAAGAAGGAGGAAATGCTCAAGGGCCAACTCAGCAACATGAACCAAATGATGGAAATGTTAGCAAAGATGCCCGACGGAGAAGAAAAGGCGAGATTTGCGGCCAGGATAAAAACACTGGCGCAGAGCGTGGATCAGAGCTTACAAGAACAAAAGGAGAACGTGGAGAGGACCAAAGCAGTCAGTACCGTCGTGCAAGAGAATCAATCCAACAACGCTGGTTCGTCTCCGCCATCCACAACAACGAATGGACATGGCCATGAACAAGGTGATGTCGATTCGAACAAACCAAACGTGATCGGATCGCCGAGGGGCAGAGGCAGAGGCAGGGGCGGCGCTTCTCTACGAGGGAGAGGAGGCAAGCTCAGGGGCGGTGCGTCCATGGGTGGTGCGGGTAAACTAACGCTGGACAATCGAACGTCCACCGTGGTCATCAACAACATACCAGCCCATAAAAAGACCACCGAAGCCATCAAATCACATTTCGAACCGCTGGGAATTACCATCGATCAAATCTCGTTCGAAGAGCCAAACTTTGCCATCATTAAATTCTCGAATCGTGCATTTGCAGAAAGGGTAAGGATTTCAATCGCACGCGAATCATTTTTAACACTTGTACAGGCCATTACGCAGGGTAAAATGATGGACGGTGTTCAATTGAGCATGCAGTGGAAAAATCAACCTAGAGTTCAAAAAGAAGAAGAGGCAGCTGCGCCCATTCTGGAAGATTTCGACGATGTTAAGAATGATTATGTAGAAATGTATTCTGATGAAGAAGATAATAACAATGCGGGTGATGCCGGTGGTGTAGACTTGACCTCCGATCATTCGTGGAAGAGATGATTTTTTTACTTTTTTTAATTGTGTGAATTGGATTTAAATGTGCATAAGAAAATAATGCTTTATGATTAAAAAAATATGAAAAAAAGATTTAAGAATTGTGCTCAAATAAATCATACGAATTGAACGCATTTTTATTGGTTACTTGTGGTTATCGGCTGTCTGTGCTATGGTTTTGTAATGATGGAGAAATGTTTGCATGCTTTTAGAGCCAGAGATTAGACAGCAGTTGTGTGCGTTTTCCCAATCGTTTGCTCCATGTTCGATCATTAATTTGGCGGCATTGATGTGGCCGCCTCTACATGCAGAGCAGAGACCTTCGTTCCAATCGTCAGCTCCTTGTTTGATTAGTAGTTCTATGGTATCCATGTGACCACCACGGCATGCTTGATCAAGTGCTTCGTTCCAATTGTCGGCTCCTTTTTGTATCAACAATTCTACAATGTCTTCATGTCCTCCAATACATGATACTGGTAGAGCATCATTCCACTCGTCGGCACCCAACTCGATCATAAGTTTTACTATATCCAGATGACCACCGTGACTTGCGGCGTAGAGCCCTACGTTAAAATCATTCACGCCATATGTTAACATCAACTTGACTATTTCAATATGACCTCCTTCACATGCTCCTATAAAAAGGTGAAGTTTGTATTCTTCTTTTTTAAGTAACTCTTCTGAGAATTCACTGAGCAATTCAAAATGCCCGTATTGCCCAATATTATAACAATATACTGGTACATTGGGTTCTTCGTTGTAGACATGTCTCATACCGGACAACCAACCTTGTTTGGCTGCTTCTATCATTTTATCAACATTTAATTCACATATTGAATTGGTGACTGTTATAGATCGACAACAAACGGCCTCACTTATCGTATAACTTTTATTTTGGTTAATTCTTGAAAAGCTTAAGGGCATGTCCAAAGTTTTAGATATTTTATTTTGCCATGGTAGTGTTATTTCTATTCCATCGGTCAACAGAATAGCAGTTTGATCGACGTCTTGTGCTGGAATAATTTTTGCGTTTGTTACAAAATCAAAAGATCAAAAGAGGGTTTAAACATTGCTCACTTCAACATAGAGTGAGACCAGTACGCTTATGTTAGAATGCCGACTATCCTTGCCCAATGAGACGTTCATTCTAATAATCAGCGAAGAACTCATCGATTTATAACGTGGACCTCATGCAAAGAACAATTCATCAAATACTAAATTATCTCATTTTTATACAACCCTGACGCAGAGTACGGAGTACGAGGTGAACGCA
Organism: Acrasis kona; assembly: GCA_026419775.2. NCBI lineage: Eukaryota > Heterolobosea > Eutetramitea > Acrasida > Acrasidae > Acrasis > Acrasis kona. Next base: position 5,693 of record JAOPGA020001582.1, on the reverse strand, counting down.
TACCTTAAAATATCAAAATCTGAAGAACTGAACGACAGAGTCAGTCGCGTTGGAATTAATTCGCAGAAATTCCAATAGACGCCTATTGTAATAAAATACCGCAATATTTAAGATGTTTGTTGAACGCTTTTTCTCCAAGTATAATTTTTTAACAGAAAAGTATTATCTTGTTTAGGCTTGCTGCGGACGAATATTAAACTTCCGCGTGATCTCCAGTAGAATTCTTACTGGAGTAAAAATGAAAGAAGTTTCCTCTAGCATAGCTTGTTATCATAATTCAGGACATTAATTACATAGTTGAGCTGAGACCGCATGGGGCTCAAAATTCTTCTTGTCAATCTCAATTGTAATTCTATGTCGGGATTAAGGATTCCATTAAAGGAATAAATGTACGCGTGGCCAAACATCAAAAAAATATAATCCCCTGCCATATTCGGTTTGTCAATAAATAAAATGTACTACGGGCTTCCGTTACTCGTGCTGCTTTGCAGCATCAGTATAACGACAGCTCTAACATGCAATGGTGAGTAGTCTTTTAGCTCGAGAATTAACGTTAAAAGGAATATCCGATACGGACCCAACTGTATGTAACGGTAGAGGTTTATGTACTGCAACCGATACTTGTACCTGCTCGAATGTTGCTTATTTCGGACAATACTGTGAACAATGGTCCTGCGCTGGTATACCTTCAACCTCACCAAGTGTCTGCTCTACCCACGGAGTGTGCACACCACCTATTATAAAAACATACGGACCAGTTGGTTGGGGCTATGGTGTCACGAACTTTACCGACCTTCAGATGACTGGAGTTGTTGATAGGTTTGAAGTAAGAACGGTTACAGAACAATACAATTGGGTCGGTGGAATAAGAATAGGTATTTCTTCAGCTAACTATACTGGTCCTATGTACCCAACAACCACGACGACATACACAACAACTTTCTTAAGTTTATCAAGACTTGATACCATGTCCTATTTGGAATATTTTCGCGATATTAATGGTATCGAGACAACTAACCTCAACTCCTTCAAGCTAGTGACAGCAAAAAACAATTTGGGATACGTGGTTGGTAGTTTGTATTATGGACAGTCAGCTGTCATGCACTTTTCACCAAACGAATACTTGATGGGTATCTTTGGTAGTTATCTGCCTGGTAATAATGCTTAAATTTAAGTTGACTATTAATATTTTATAGATGGTTACTCGAAACATGGTATTACAAACCTTGGGTTTTATACTCTCACACCTGGAACTGGATGTGTTTGCGATTCAAACCACACCGGCTACAATTGTGACGTAAACAATTGTTTTGGAGTTGGTTCGGATAGTTCAAGCGTGTGCTCTGGTCATGGATCATGTGTGGATGTTAACAAGTGCGTGTGTGTAGCAGATTATTATGGCGCAAACTGTGATTACTCTATTTGCAATGGAACACGTTCTACAGATCCGTCAGTATGCTCTGGACAAGGATCGTGCGTTGCAGGAGCTTGTATATGTAATTCAGATCACTGGGGTCCATTGTGTCAGCTATATAAATGTAACGGAATAGAATATAACAGGACGAATGTTTGCAGTAGTAGAGGAAACTGTACCGCTCTTAACACATGTGTGTGCAATACTAATATGTATGGTTCAAATTGTGAGCTGACTAGTTGTTATGGAGTTGCCTCTAGCAATACATCAGTATGTTCGGGGTATGGTTCTTGCACCGACTACAATGTCTGCGCGTGTACAATAGGTGGCTTGGGCAGCGACTGTAGTATTCGCGCATGTGGAGGTGTAGCCTATAACGACCCGAATGTATGCTCTGGACATGGATACTGCCCCGTGGGGAACGTTATCAATACATATGGTCCATATGGTTCACGTCGTTTAACCGGAAGTGAACTTAAAATAGACACTGGATCTACATTCTACAATACATCAATTAACCGAATAGCAGGAGGAAGTGGAGTCAATCTAAACGGCTTCTGGATCACCAATAGAAAAGGAGATACTTCAACAATACCTGATACAGGGGCTTATCCTAGTTTTTATACATTTACACCCGGTGAATACTTAACGCAATTAAGGATTATGTACTATACTGGTTATGATGTGGTGACTGGAGTTAAATACACAACCAGCTTGGGAAGTACTGGTATGTTTGGAAATGATCGTGGACCAAACGTAAGAGACATTAACTTTGGAACTGGAGAATACATCCTTGGTTTGTTTGGATATTATGGATATGCGACTGGTGGGTCATATGACACACCTGGTATGACCACTATCGGAATTACTGCCCTAAAGCCAGGAACTGGTTGTGTATGTACTGACGGATATACTGGAATAAATTGTGACACTGTAAATTGTTATGGAAAGTACAACTACGAAGCTACCGTTTGTAGTGCTCACGGAACTTGTATATACAACAACAATTGTTCTTGCAGCACGGGTTATTATGGAAGTGAATGTCAGTATTGGAATTGTAATGGACTGCCAAGCACCAATTCATCTAGTTGTGGAACTTTCGGCACATGTGTATCGCCGAATAATTGCCAGTGCACCTTCAGCGTTAGCGGAGGTCGATGTGATATGTTCCAATGTTTTGGAAAAAATAACACCGACCCAACAGCATGCTCATCACATGGAAGTTGTATTGCACCTGGTACTTGCAGTTGCCAAAGCGGTTATTCAGGATTCGACTGTGGGTCTTATTCATGCTATGGAGTTCCTTCGGGTTTCGGTGGATGCTCTGGTAATGGAGTATGTGTATCTCCTGATAACTGCAGCTGTTTGACCGGTTACTATGGAAGCACTTGTGATAATTGGAAGTGTAATGGAATAGAGAAGAGCAATACTAGCAGCTGTACAGCAAATGGTCTTTGCTTAAGTCCTGGCAGTTGTACATGTTTAAATGGTTACACTGGACCCCAATGCAAATCTTTCAGCTGCGCCGGTGTTTCTCCCAGCGATCCCACTGTATGCTCATCAAAAGGAAACTGCACCGCACCTGAAACTTGTCAATGTCAGAGCGGTTACTTTAATACATATTGCCAAGATTATAATTGCTTTGGAAAGCTACATACAAGTTCTTTTGTATGTGGGCAACACGGCACTTGTTCATCTCCAGATAACTGCGTGTGTGGATCTGGGAGAAGCGGTGATGAATGTGACATTTATCAGTGCTGGGGTAAAAACCACACTGATCCCACTGTGTGCTCTGGTAGAGGTAAGTGCACCAACCCAAATGCATGTGCTTGCAGAAATGGAGCGTCCGATGCTAACTGTGAGACATTTTATTGTAATGGACTATCGCGTCTGGACACTAATGTCTGTAGCGCTCATGGAAATTGTGTTTACTCTACGGGCATCGCAAAGACACCACTGGTAGGAATCTATGATTCTAATACTGTATTTTTCGAAGATGTAGACCCGGTTAATCCAGTAGACGTTTTAAATATTTATGCAGGGCTTTGGATGGATTCTGTGCAGTTCCAAAGAACTTCCGTCAATTATTCAAGCCCACTTTACATGCCTGCAGGTGGTACCCCCACTTATTACAAATTACCAACGGATGCCTTCTTTACTTCATTCGTTATATTCTTTGATGGAAACCATATAACAGGTGTTTTTGCATCAGTATCCAATGGAGTCAATTATATGGCAGGTAATGCAAATTCCGCTACAAGCTATGTATTTGATGTGAATGAGAAACCAATGGGTTTTTATGGAGGATTTGATGGCGGAGTAAGATGTTTAGGGCTTTTTGTAAACAGAGGTTTTGGAGGCTTATGTAATTGTAGTAATCATTATTATGGTACAAGCTGTGATGTAGTTGATTGTTATGGAATACCTAGCAATAGCACAGGAGCAGTATGTTCTGGAAATGGAACCTGCACAGGTTATAATACATGTACTTGTAATAGTGGATATGCTGGAAGTGACTGCTCTACATATGCGTGCAATGGATTTATTAAATATGACAATCGTAGTTGTAGTGTTAATGGAGCATGTGTGGGACCGAATAATTGTCAGTGCAACAGTGGCTATACTGGTAGTGCTTGTCAGTATCCAATCTGCTATGGAGTGCCATCTAACAATTCATCTGTTTGTGGTGGACATGGAAGTTGCGTAGGTGTGGACCAATGTGCTTGTAGTTATCCTTATTTTGGATCGACTTGTGGAAGCACTCCAACACCTACGCCTACACCCACACCTACTCCAACACCTACACCCACTCCAACACCTACACCCACCCCAACACCTACACCTACACCTACACCAACACCTACACCCACCCCAACACCTACACCTACACCTACACCAACTCCTACACCCACTCCAACGCCAACACCGACACCTACTCCAACGCCTACTCCAACGCCAACACCAACTCCTACGCCAACACCTACTCCAACGCCAACACCAACTCCAACGCCGACACCTACTCCTACGCCAACACCTACTCCAACGCCAACACCAACTCCAACGCCAACACCTACACCGACACCTACTCCAACACCTACTCCAACGCCAACACCCACCCCAACACCTACACCTACACCTACTCCAACACCAACTCCAACGCCAACACCTACACCGACACCTACTCCAACACCTACTCCAACGCCAACACCAACTCCTACTCCAACACCTACACCTACTCCAACGCCAACACCCACTCCAACACCCACTCCTACACCCACTCCTACACCCACCCCTACTCCAACACCGATTCCTACTCCGACACCAACACCTACTCCAACTCCAACGCCCACTCCTACACCCACCCCTACTCCAACACCGATTCCTACTCCGACACCCACTCCAACTCCGACGCCAACACCCACCCCAACTCCAGCCTCTACTACGACTCCAACACCCACTCCAACACCTAATCAAACCTCTGCATCTACAATCACTCCAACATCTACCCCTACTATCACATCAACTTCAGTGCAGACGTCTACGCCAACTCTGACTTCAACTACTACCCCCACTTCTACTTTAACATCATCACCTACTTCCACCTCGATGCTAACTCTAACTTCCACTCCCACTCAATCTCCTACACCCACTCCTACTCCAACACAAGCTACAATTATTCCAAATCTAACAGGATACGTAACCGGATACAGTACACCAAATATAACACTTTCATACTACTATAACAGTACATCCCAAACAACAACGTTTGTATTTGTTATTTATCAAAACAATTCCACACAAATCTCTGTTTCTAGTTCAAGTATTAAGGGTAATGTTACACAAGTGGTGCCTGGTTATGTCGTGAATGGTACCATGGAGTTTGTTCTTGTTGTTAAGAACTCTGATAGCGGATTTAGTGTTGTGAAAACATTGGCAAATTCGAACAATCTTAACAACAGTGTAATATTAGGAACATTTAATAACAACACAAGCATTTTATCGATTGTGGGTAATTTGATCTCTAACAGCTATGTTATTACCACGGTAAACATTATTAATGAGACTTATTCGGGGGCGAATGTCAACCAACTCAAATGTGGTGCGACATGTTCTTCATCTGTAGTTTATAGTGGTTATAAAGTGACTCCTATTACAGTTTATGATAACATGACTATTACAAGCTCATTGCTCTTGTTAGTAACTTCATCCGATGGAACTACAACTCAAATATATTATGTTGATCAAAAGAACAATGGAAGCTTAGTATATCTGAGCAACA
>JAOPGA020001576.1:0-14057 GCA_026419775.2 Acrasis kona | reverse complement strand
ACAGTTCCAATGATGCTGTCCCATGGCTTTCCAAATATTTGGTCCTTGACGCTCTCCAATTCATGTGCGAATGAAGTGTCGATCGCTCTCTGTAACGCTTGGTAAATGTTGTGGTTCGACAGCCCTTCCTTAATTAGGAACACATTAAATCGCAGTATAAAATTAACTGCATCGTCATCCACGCGGAACAATGGCAGCTCCTGGCTGTATTTATTTACAACTCTCTCGTCCTTTGTTCTCGTTTGTGGGGCTTCTTTTGGTTGCGGTCTCTCTTGCTCCTGCATTAATTTTAATGCGAACCGCATTCTTGCATCAAGTACCGTTTCGACCATAAAGATCGCTTGCTTGTTCTTGATGCTCCTATGTTGATGTATTACATGGTCTTTTCTTTCTTTCTTGTCCATGTGAACAACATCATCGACCGTGAATCCACTCTCGATTAACAGTTCTGCCATTTCTTCATCTTCGGGATATACCCTCCTCCAACTGTTAATGTCTGTGAAATCTTTGATCTTCTTCATTTCTATCTTAAAATCCGAATCACCCTGTCCTGCGTTGTTGCTCTCATTTTCGTTTTCCATCCTCGTTGAATCTATCGAGAATCACGTATTCAAAAGAAAAATGTCGTAAAAAACTGGAACACAATAACAATAAGAATATGTTGATACGCAATCTCGTGTTCTTCGAGTTTTCACACTTTATTTCAAATATGTTCGGTTGAGTTCAACAAACTCCCCGATCATTTACAACAGAAACAGAACAGAAAGTTGATGATGTATGGGTTGCAACAGCATAAAACTTTTTTTTTAATTTGTTGTTCGATTTTTGTGTTAAGAGTTCGCATCTACAAAGAGTACAGTATAGAAGCGCTTGTCGATTTGTCCGAGCCGAAATCTATTTTAAATGACGTGGCCAATACGAATAAAACGTTAGGGTCCTTGTTGTCTTCAAGTGAGAGCTCCCAAGTAAACTCATATGTGGAACCATATACAGAGGAACAGAGGGGGTTGAATTTTACAACCTTCGAATCAGCCCCACTTAATGTTGTATCCCCGCTACTGCAAACACCATTAGCACCAACAAATGCTCTCAGAAAATCTATTTGTATACCCAGGCACTTTTCTCTCCAACATTATTTGACATTAGACATGCTAAACTCTCGGAGGATGGAAGGATGGAAAACAAGCCCGATATTTCTGGTCTTCTTTTATCCATCTGCCGATATTGATTAAAAATTTGTAACCATGTCCGCACAGGAATCTAAAAAATGAACCTGCTCACACGCGTAGTTCTATTATGTTGCCTGATTTTCACAGTGTTGTGTCAGAACTTCACCATGGATCGTAAGATCATACAAGCAAATTTTGCTCTCGACGGAGTCCACGATCCAGACACCAACACAATATATTATTTAACAAAAGGTGCACTATACAAGGTCAACATCACCAAACAAAAAGTAGAACAATCACCCCTCATTGACGAATTCATACATGCACCATTTCTTGACAAGAAGAATGAACAAATTTTGTTCTTCACCCGTGCCAATGATAGGGTGTCAACTCTTCACTACCTGGATACCAAGTCTTTGAACATAACTAAATCAATTGAAGTGCCCCAAATAGGAGAGTTTTCCCCTGAAGAGGCACTGTTTCATCCAGAAACACGTACTGCCATTTTGTATGGCTTTTTGTTCTATCCAAAGAAGGGCGTGGTTGATCCTACAAGAGTGATCAACATTGACGACTTGTCCGTCAAAGATCTCAGTCCATTCAAAATCTATGGCAGAGTTGATAGTAACGGTGCTGCATGCATCTATGACAAGCAGAGAAACAAGGGTTACTTCTTGAGTCAAATCGTAGACAAGAACACAACCAATCCTCAACTTTCTTTGACTGAAATTAATTACAATGCTCCTGGAGATGTAACTATTATTGATCGTATAATAAATCTTCCAATTGCTGACTCTGTTGAACTGGCACTTGATGTTGAGAAGAATATTATTTATGGTGCAATGCTATACTACAAAAGCAATAGCACTTCTCCAAATCTTATGCAAATCAACTTGAACAATGGAGATGTCAAGGCAGTAAGACACGAATATGATGCCTGGGGATTGTTTGTTGATGAACAAACCCATTCAGTATATTTCAGTTGTGGAGAAGAACCTGGAGAAACTGCAAAACTCATCACAACAGATGAGAAATTTGAAAAGTTTGAAGATGCAGGTATGACATCTGGTAATTTACATTTTGGAAGAGGTATCCTAGTGCGCGACCAAGACCAAGACCCGACGGTATTCTTTATTACCTTCCCAATGGGCGTCAATATTCTCAACAGATAAAAATAAATAATATTTTTTTTTAATAACCCCATATTTTTATTGTGCCATCAATAGACCCAGTAACAAGTTTAGTACCATTATCATTAGTAACCATGGTATAAATAGTGTCCTCGTGACCATACAAACTCCTAACTAACTCTCCGTTATTACTATTATAAATCTTTACATCATAATCACTACATGTCACTGCTAAAAATCCACCACCCAAGTTGACCAAAACTTTGACTGGACTCCTTGTGTGAATACTCAACTTGCAGGTCAATGTCTCCAGATCCCAAATCTTTACGTATTGGTCCTGACCACCACTAGCCAAGATTTTATCGCTCAACAAAACCAAAGCAGCAACATGGTCCAAATGAGAACCCAACACCACACTCCGAGAACTGACACCAACATTCCATATCAAAATATTACGATCGTTGCTGCAACTTGCCATTCTACCGTCGGGTAACATTTCTATGAAATTCACATTTTGCGTGTGACCCTCAAGGGCTTGTAACATGCTACCTGCATTAAGGTCCCAAAATGTAATTCCTCTGTCTCTGAGAGCGACGATAATGTATGACTTGGAGTGATGACAGTTTCCAAAATGTAACAAATTACTTTCGACTGGTGTTTCGTAAGGCATGCTCTGTATCAAGATACCATTCTTCCAATCAAATACTTTAAATTCGTAGAGATCAAAGTTATCGTCGTCATCGTCGTCGTCGTCGCTGTGTTCGCTTCTTGTTTCTTCCTTACAAACGCATACTAGACGGTCGTTACCGACGGCTGCCATGCTACACACTTCCTTCATGTTTTCTCCACATGTCCTCACTAGGTGTCCGGTTCGACAATCCCATATTTGAATAAAAGTCTTGTTGAAATGTGATGTTGCTATATAGTTTGCGTCTCCGTCAAGTAGGGCCAGGCACCAAATGTCATCTCCGCTGTTTAATGTAGTAATGCATTTTCTGGGAATGGTTGAGGATGGGTTCAGGTTGGAACGTTTTCGCATCATGTCCGCATACAGTTCGGTGTTATCGTAAAAGTCATCACTCCAGGTCGAACGTCTCTTGAAGCGTTTTTGAAGGGCGTTGTACTTGTTGGTTAGATCCTTAATCATATCGGACATGCCGACCAATACTTCTCTTACTTCTGGATGTTCGGGTGCCGTTGATAATTCTACGAGCTCAACTAACATTTTTCGTTGTTTGTACAATGAGATGATTTGTTGTTTCATGTTTGGATCCAACTGTAATGATTGTTGACAATGCGCTGTTGTTTGCGAATCGTTGTTTGATGTGAGTTTGGCAAGGTTGAAACAAAGTTGCGACGCTAATGTTGCTTTTCCTATTCGTATGTAGTAATCTTTAATGTATGTGACGAATTGTTGTTTATCGGAAAGTAAAATGATGGAATGGAGTTTTTCTACATCTTGTTCGCTCATTCGATTGAAAACGTCATCAATGATTTGGTCAACCCTCTTGTGATCGTATGATTTTGTACATGCATGTTCGATGAGGGTAGAAAATTGTACGCACATGCTTTGGTAGTCTTCTATTTGATTGAGTAGGGTAATCAAGAAGAATCGGATTCCAATGTTACCGACTTCATATTCGAGGGCACTCTCCAAGACTTGCCTCAATGTGATTTTTTGTTTTTCTTCAAGTTGAATGTCATATGCATGTTTTGCAATGGCGAGCACTCTCGACACTTTTTTGTCCTTGTATGAGCTTAATTGTGAGACTAGTTGTTTATTATCTTTAAAATATTTGTTTAAAAGTACTGCCCCTGTTAGAGGACATGTATTATTTTTTTGTAGCCAAGTCTCTAGAGCATACCTTTCAAAAGTGTGTCCTGTTTCAATTAAAAAGACTGGGTTTTTGAATAACTCTCTAGTGATTGGGCAGCAAAAGTCCTTTTTTACATTAACTAGCTTATTTAACTCCAAGTCCATGTCGATTTCTTGAATTTTTTGCTTTTTTAAATTTGAAGTTGGGGAATCTACAGGCGCATTCGAACCGGAAGTGCGCGTTGCTTGCTGTACAATCTCAACGTTCTCAATATTTGGGGTCGATTGGGATAGTTCATTAGTGGAGTCGAATTTTCGTTTCATCGTTAGTTGAACTTTTACTAATGGTTGACCAAAATGATATCCAAACACAACAGATGTGAGGACTGAACGTTGCCGCCGCAACACAAGAAAGACGTAGTTGAACAAAACATTGAAAAAGGTGAAGGTTTAGAACAAATACAACAAATATGTTTTATTGTTTAATTAATTCAGAATACCATTTAGCACTCTTTTTTGGAGTCCTGGTATTGTTCTTGACATAATCCACATGATGAATTCCAAATCTCTTTGCATAACCATCCGCCCATTCAAAATTGTCCATAAAGCTCCAAACAAAATAACCTACAACAGGTACCTTATCCTGATGAATGGCCTCGCTGACTGCATTCAGGTAGCCCTGCAAATAATTGACACGGAATGTATCATTAATGATCTGATCAAATGGCAATTTATCCTCATTAGGGACATCACACCCATTCTCAGTAATGTAGATCTTGATCTGATATCTATCGTAAACCCAGTTTACAATCTTACGAATGCCCCACGGTACAACCCACAACCATGTAGAATCAGCTCTCTCACCGATAGGTTTTCCATCCCTATAGGGAGTGGTGGTGGCGTTCATGTGAGCATAATATCCGCTACTTACATTAGTTCTCGCTGACACATAAAGCGTAGAATAATGATTCAAACCAAAAAAGTCACTCTTAGATTTTATTAATAATTGTTTTTCTGCTTGTGTGAATTGTGGAAGGAGATTTCCTGCTTGGCGCCTCATACTTAATGGATAGTCTCCTCTAAAGATTGGATCTGCAAACCAACCGAGTTGAAACTCCATCAAGCGCTGTGCTGCATCTTGATCTTCTGGTTTATTAGTAAGTGGTTCTCCCCAACCACTGTTCATGGTCATGCCGATGGACCCTTTTTGAGTTTTTTTGTATTTATTAAGGTAGATGTCGACTGCGACTGCATGAGATAAGATCATGGAGTGAGCTGCTTGGTAGGGCTCTCTATCGGAGTCACCTTGCTCAGGTTTACATTTGGAACAACGACCTGGTGCTTGAGATCCGTTCAAATAACCATGTATGCTTGCGCACCAAGCTTCATTGAATGTGATCCAGTTCTTTACACGATCCCCAAAAGATTTGAAGCACAAGTCTGCATAATCTCCGAAATGCTTCATCGAAGCCTCTTTGTTTAACCAACCACCATACTTGATGTGTAAATTTAGAGGCAAGTCCCAGTGATAAAGTGTAACGAAGGGTGTTATTCCATTTTTTAACAAAATGTCGATCTCTTTGTTGTAGTGGTCAATGCCTTGTTGGTTGATATTATCTATTGTTCCGTCTGGTAACAAGCGGGACCAGCTGATGCTCATGCGATAGTATTTCAGGCCCATGCTGACCATCAATTTGACGTCCTCTTCCAATCTATGATAGTGGTCGCAAGCGATATCTCCTGTTGCATCTTTAAAAGTTTTGCCAGGTATGTGAGAGAAATAATCCCAAATTGATGGTCCTCTACCACCCTCTCTGGCGGCTCCTTCAATCTGGTACGCTGCAGTTGCTGTGCCGAACACGAAATCTTTTGGAAAAGGGATGTTCTTTCCTCTCGCCAAAGTGACCACGGATAGAATCAATATCAGTGTGAAGAAGAACAGAGGTCTCATTTTGATTTTAAAAGACAATATTTTGATTGATTTTTGGAAGTTTCTGACCAACGGTCACATGTCAGTGTTAATAAAACTTGCTAAATTGAACGACTAGTAGAAGTGTTATTAATTGTTCACACGGATCAGATAGAAATTAGTCTCATCTGTTGGCACTATTATACTTTTAGTAGAATAATGAGCGACTTGTAGCGATATTCAAATCATCATGCTAACCCTACAAGTATAAACAATGTTTTACCCTTTCGTACATTTGCATTACAAATTGAATCCTAATTTAAACCTCTAAACTTACGACTAGAACTATTCAATTATTAGTACCAACAGAAGATTTACAAACGACAAAGACTGTGATAAAAAGATAGAGTTGTACAAAGTTTGAAATTATATTTTTGTACAATTAATCCTTTTCATCTTGAACGATCATCGCGCTTAACCAATTACGTTTTCCAGTGTCCTTGAAGGTGTCGTAGATTACTCATGATACATCCTCACTTTTCTGTGCATTATTGGCCTGTTTTCAATAATCTATGATTTACCCTAGGTAAAAAATCCAAACTATTTGATCCTATAACATAGCCATTCGAACTTTACGTTGCTGCCTCAAAGTTTACGAGAATTTTCGATCACTAAAATCGTAATTTGTGATTATTAAGATCCAAATCTTTTGGTCTGCGATTAAACGACTCCTTGACCCATTGTTAATTGGCCAGCATCCGGAAACCCACTTATAATAACTTCTCCCTCATCTTTACTTTACAATGAGAATCATTGGATATTTGCAATTTTTCACACTCAACCCGATGTTTTTTGTGAAGCAAACAAAATAAAGTCATAATGTCCTCCAAGTCACAAGAATTAGTATGGGCCATCGTCAAAAAGACACACAACAAGTTGATTAAGAAGAAAGATTTCGGTCGCACTGAATTCTCAACCGAACGTGGAAACTTGAGAAACATCAACTCATACAAATACACTGGATTCCGCAACCAAGCCGTATCAGTTCACTTGGACAGAAACAACAAGCTTGTTGTCAGAAAATCATCACTAAAGAAGAACGCTCCAGTCAAGAGAAATGACACCGTCAAGCACGGATTGAAGGGATACAACAAGCGTGTTGGAGGTATTGTTAAGGCCACCCAAGGTTCATACTACAGAAAGGACCTAACCATGGCTGCTCTACAAAGACACAGCAAGTTGCACGATGCCAAGAGAGGAGAGAGAAGAAAGGCACAAGCCGGAAAGAAGACCGCTGAGACCACCATCGCAAGCGCATCCAACTAAATAAACAGTAAAACTTTATTCAAATATAAATCTCTTGTGTGTTGTGTTACGAACAATTTCAATAATCATATTTACTTGTATAGTCATCAGCACAAGTCAGGGTCTATCATTGATGTTTATGGTGTTCGTTGTAAAATATCTCCGTAGTATCACCGAATTTGATCAATCGAAATTAAAAACAATTCGACCGACACGCAATAACCTCCAACCACCAATCAAGCCATGACGAATTACCTTTCAAACAACCTACTTGACGACTTTGACTTTATACAAGCCCCTACCAATGGTATAGACGGTGAAGAGTTCGCCATCGAAAAAACCGAAAAAGAAATTCCTGAATGCCAAATTGAAGTGTTCCTGAAGCCAGCCAAATCAAGAGATGACCAATATGAACCCAGTCCATTCCCCTACTCGTTGCTCTGCAGCCCTTACAAATATGACATGAAAATTGTCGGCAACATGGACAAAGAGACCGAAGAGTCACTAACTGTAGAATTAGTAGATAGTACCACCCTCCAACCTGTACACGTACCACTCAGCGCCGTTCACAGCGCCAAGATTTCAAATCATGGAGGATTGGCACTCACAGTCGAGCCAATCACAAAGGTCGACAAGCAAGAACGAGTCATCAGGTTTGCCCTCAATTTGACCTCATTCCACGTGAACCGCAAGAGCTTCTGTCTATTGGTCAAGTCCGCCACAAATAATTCATTGTTCGTCTCGAGCGAGTTTAGAACATATGCAAGGCGCCGCGAATACCACAATTACAACAGACCAAACACAGCTCAGTCGCCACAGAGTCCAGAGAGAAAGAAGAGTCCCGTCAATGACATGTTGTCAAAGGTTCCTCCCATCTCAATGTACCTACCATACGGTCACCTCCCACCAATGATGGAAGCCAACGAAAGGACCTCATTGGCCATTCAGCTCATGAACTCGCTCACACCAGTCGAACGCCAAACAGTCAACTATTACGTACAAGGATGCGTCCCCATGGTACCTCTTCACATGACAGGTAGCTACCACATGATGCCAAGTGCAGTGCCCATGCATCCACTTCTATCTCGTGTCGTGCCTTCGCCAGCCACTGCTGCCTATCGCGGAAACATGCCCATGATGATGATGCCCAATACGGTCATGGTTGGAGGTTTGAACGCAGAGTCATACTACAAACCAGGAATGTTTTAAACAAGAAAGAACTTTAAGCACAATTGTTTCTTAACGGGGCTTGATCTTTTTTAAAGATCGCTCCAGACAGGAACATTAATGTGCACACATTATAATTATCGTCGTCGTTAACCAAAAAAATCCCACCCCCACCCCTCTATTACTTTTGTCCCTTGACATCTTTTATATACTTTTTGCATGCAATTGCGATTCCTGGTGTTTAGATTCTCTATCCGATTCACTGTCTAGTGATGAAGGTGGATTGTAGTCTTCTATGGATTCGTCGTTCGTATGTTTTATTGCTACATGTGTTTTACAAATGGTTGAAAATTTCAAGTGTCATTTATACAAGTTTTGACGAATACATTGTGATTAGAGTTTGTGTGTTGCAAGGAATATCAGATTCGAGTTGTATCTGGATATCTTCTTTTGAACACTTTATACAAGAAGCAATAAAAGTATTTGTGTACAAACAAGACTAAATTTTTATTTTTATACAAAGTCTTAAGCAAATCCTGCATCTTCGTCAACTTCGACTCTTCTTTTTGGTTTCTTGGTGCTGGGAGAGGAAGGACTTGGACTTGACGGGCTCTTGAGGTCCATCTTTTCCATTAGTTCGTCCACAGCCGCAGCCGATTTCTTCTTTGTCTTTGCAGCCATTCCTTTTCCTCTCTTAAAGTCCCCACCTGCCAACTCTTGAAGTGTGTCATCGATAAGACCTCCATCTTGGTTGACCAGACTATTTTTGGCCATGACTGACTTTTTCTTTGATGGTTTCTCTTTGTCGGCCAAACTTGCAGCAGGTAGCTTCTTCTTCTTTTCACGTTCCTCTTTTCTTTCCTGTGCTTCTCTCTTTCTCAAAATCTCTGAAAGTGTTGACTTGTAGGCAGAAACAAAGTTTTGTAAATTGGCAAGGAATATTTCTGGTTTGAATTTTTTGGCATCTTCTGCGAACAATTTTCTCATTTGCACAATCTTGTTGTTCATGTCGGCGAAAGTCTTATCCAAAATGTCACAAATCTCGCTGGCCTTGTCCAAGAACTCAATCATGGTCATTCTGAATGCATCTCCGCTCTCACTTCCAGGATCAAACTTGTCAATTTCCGAAGCAACGTTATTAATGCCGGCCCTAATCTCTTTGAGTTCGGACTCCATGGTGGGAATGCTGACGCGCTGACTAGCTTCTAGATTAACAAAGTCATCATAAAAGGTCACGACATTGGGCTTTTCATGTTTTTCTAAATTTAAAATAACATATTGTAACAAATCTATTTTTGCACCAGTAGCACGATGATCCTTCAATTTTAATAAACTACTAATTTCGACACCATGAACCAACTTGTTGGCACCAGCGGTAGAGTTGATGAAATTACCGATCGCAAGCACAACTTGTAACGCCCTTTGGAAATTCTTGCTGCTACAAATCTCTTCACATGCACTCAACACACATTCCATATCAGGTTGCAACTTGTTGACCAACGAATCGAAATTCATCTTGAACATCCACGAATCCATTCTCTTTTCGAAACGATTGATGGAAATGATTTTCGTGTAGAATTGTTCGGTGGGTCCCAAATCGTCATATTCGCCTTGATAGGTCTTGATGGATTCAATTTCGGAAGCAGACGGTCCCAACTCTTTGATGGCTTTGACTTGTTCAACGCTCAATTTACTTTCGTCCATTTCCAAAATGGCATTCTTGATCGCATCGTAACTCATGCGCATGGACCCTAATGTGATGGCCGCATTTTGTGCTTTTTTGGGATCCACCAAACTCACCTTCTCCTTCTTTTCCTTCTCTACTGTTTTTTCTTTGGTCACCTTCGCAGCAGCTGCAAACAATTGAGTGAGCTCTTCGGTATCCAAAGTCACGCTGTTCAAATTCTTGGTCAAATCTTGTTTGATCCAAATGCTTTCTGCTAGAGAATTAGGCATCACCTTGTTCCAGAACAATGCTTTCATGGGTACGGCTGCCTTGATGGCTGGTAGTGCCGGTGGTCTGAATCCTGCGCCCATTCCTCCCATCATGCCTGGTGGAGGTGGTGGACCGCCCATTCCTGGTGGTGGAGGAGGACCGCCCATGCCTGGTGGCGGTGGAGGTGGTGGACCTCCCATTCCTGGTGGTGGAGGTGGTGGTGGCGGACCTCCCATGCCTGGAGGTGGTGGTGGAGGTGGTGGACCGCCCATGCCTGGTGGCGGTGGAGGTGGGGGTGGACCGCCTGGTGGACCTGGGGGTGGAGGTGGTGGTGGACCTCCCATACTTGGCGGAGGTGGTGGACCGCCTGGACCTGGAGGTGGTGGTGGACCTGATCCTCCTCCCATACCTGGTGGTGGAGGTGGACCTCCAAATCCTCCTCCTCCGCCGCCGCTTCCTGTTCCGTTACCGCCGCCAAATCCTCCTCCGCCACCGCCTGTTCCTGGTGGGCCTGATCCTCCTCCGCCTCCGCCACCTGATCCAGCAGTTTTCGCTTTTTGATCAGCTTGTTTTAATTTAAATGTTAAAAATTTAATTTCGGCTTCCAAATTCTTGACGTGAGTTCCGAGCTCTCCTTTTGGAATGTCGATGGATGACGATCCCTGTGGTTTCAATTTGGTCAACAATTGCGCGACGTCTTCGGAATCTCCGGATTGCGATAATTCTTGATTCATTTGTTCGATTTCTAATTGACGTTGTTTTGCTTGTTTCGAAGTGGCATCTACTAATTTCTGAACGGCCGACAAATCGATTTTTCCATCTTGAATCATTTGGGCTAATTTCAAAAACTTATCTTCCAAGTTGTGTATTTTTTTTTGTTGAGTGGTGACGCGATCTTGAAGTTGTAATTCCTTGACGCTGATTTCTTCTACTTTTCCATCCGAATCAACATTGATTGCTTTTTTGATAATGTTCGATAACGTGCTCATGTTGTTTGTTTTTTCCTTTTCGTTTGATTTGCTGCTGATGACGAGGAATAAATGTAGAATGGAAACAAAGTGTTGGAAGGCGTTGGTTCCTGATAATTGTAGACGGATCAGTTTTAGAATTTCTGTGGGATTGTCCAAACTGTCTAAGTGGTCGTTAATGGTTTCTTCTTGGTCGTCATCGTCAACTTCCAACATTTCGTCCTCTAAAGTTGCGATCTGGATCATGATGGTGTCGTCGACGTCGTCGTTCTTTAAAGTGTCGCATATGCTCAAGAGTCCAAGTTCCGTAAACTCTAATTTTAATTGTTTCTTGCTTGATGGATCGATGCTGCTGGTCAGTAGTGCGTTGAAGAAGATCAGCGTGGAAATGATCATCATGATGATGTCGTCATTGTATTCGGTTGTCTTGAGTGATTGTACGATGGATTGGAAACGTACTTTTTCTCTCTTCATTTGCTTGTAATTGTTGATGGCATCGAGCGAAAACCAGAAGCCTTCTTCGGAGTTGACACAGATGGTACTTAGCAAGAAGAAAATTTGTGTTTTGGTCTTTAGGTTCTCAGAGTCTAGTAATCTGGCGATGGTTTCGCAGGACTTGTCTTTGGACTTTAAAAAGGCTTGCATGCCCAGAGGAGTGTTCATTAAGGTGCGGAAGGCTTTGATGCATTCGGCCTGAAGTAGATCCAAGGGATCGGCTGGTGGTGGTGCTTTGGTCAGTTTTGGTTGGTAGGTAAGTTCCGTTCCTACAGAGTCGGCATCTGTGGTCACTGGACTGGAAGGAGTCTCTGCTGTATTTGCCTCATCTTCTTCATCTTCATCAGAGTCCTCTACCATGAGTTCTTCGACGGGATCAGGTTTCTTTTCTTGTTCAGGTGCGACCAACTCTTTTTGTTGTCGACTCTTTTCGGCTTGTAGCTCCGAAGTTGTGACAAGAACGTTAAAAATTATACCGAGACCATCAAGATCTAGGGGGTGTTAAAAAGAATTGGATGATCGCTTGACTTACCCAAAAACTTTTTAATCCACTCTTCTGGTTTGGTTTTTAACATTTTACATAATTCCTGGATTCCTTCCTTAGTTGGGGCTTCTTTTAGGACGTGAACATAATATTCGGGTGCTCCTGTGATTTTGAAGGAGTTTTCTTGTTCAAACATTGTTTTTTGATGGATTTGAATAAGTTTCCATTTCTCTTCCATCGATTTAGCATTGAGTGCTTTTCTTCTACGATCATTTGCGCTGATTCCTCTGTATTTCTACAATTTTTAAAAGATAAAAGCAGTTGACCAACATACCATTAACTTTTCAAACTTGATGTTAATCTCTTCGGCACTTGGCATTTTACCATCATCTTTCCTTTTACCGTCCTCATCTTCACCAAGCAGAATGTTCTCTTTTATATCTGTTAGAACGTTGCCATTTAGTGCAACAGGAGAGCGCTTCTGACGAATCGCATCCTTCTGCTTATTGAATTCAGCGGCTTGCTTCTTATCACTTTTATTAAAGAGCTTGTCGAATAGAGAAGACTTCGAAGCCATAACGCAACGAAACGGTCCCTAATTTTATTGTTTATGATTTATGAAATGTGACGTTACACGATTACAATTTATGACCCTCAAACATCACACCATCAACTTCCTAAATTGTGAGGATTGGACCCGATCTCGAACAGTCGCGTTCCAGGACAAATAACATTTGAATGACACGAAAATTACAGTTTAACGTTCTTTTATTTGAGCATCTACTATTGTTGCGGCACTAACAACAGAATCATTAACAACAAAACATTGTCTACTGTGACACTCCACTTCATATATTGATCTTTTGCTAGTAAATGTAATGTTGGATGTAGTCATCATAATTTTATTTTGTTCGTGACCTTTCCTTGGATCTGGACTTTTTAATGTCTGGCACACAAAGGTACAAGTGCCATTCTTTTTGGTGCCCATAAATGTAAATGTTATGAGCTTGTCTGTCCTATTTTTGTCATAAGCGTCTCTCGAGTCAACTTCTTCCGCCACACATCTATTAATTTTCCTCAAACCACCAAACATTTTTGCTAGTTCCTTATGTTCTGACAGTAGGTTAGCAACGTGTTTTATAACAGCTTTCTCTTCTTTTGTTGGCTCGGTCGATACCTCTTCTTCTTCAGAATCAAATTCACTATCCTCTTCAAATCCCCCAAAGTCTGAAAAATGAAACTCGGCAGTACCTCCACCTTGACCATTCATGAAAGCTCCCAAATCTATAAACCCATCATCACTATCGTCATCTTCATACATTTGATAACGCCTTGCTCTCCCCGCCGGTCTTTTTTTTGTTTGTCTTGCATAAGATCGGACTTGATGTTGACAAATAGGAGGAAGGTGTGTCGGTATTATGTTACGTGATATAGCGTGGGTGAGTGTTGAATTGAATATGCGAATCCTGTGTGTGAACATGTGAATCGATTACAATTTATTGAAGGAAAAAACAAGTTCAATTTACAAACATTTCTTTATTGATTAGTGGATGCACGCAATATTAATTGTGTTGTGAGTCTTCTATAGATTTCATAAATCAAAAATTCGCTCAAGCACAGACCACCAAGAATCATGGGGAACAATATATAAAAGCTTATGTACATCTTACACTCCTTT
>JAOPGA020001574.1:0-51672 GCA_026419775.2 Acrasis kona | reverse complement strand
AAAGTTTATTATGATAACAATCACAACTGTCTTTGCGTAACTTCTTAACAATTCTAATATCTTCTTTCCACTGCTCTTGGCTGCTTTGATGTTCTTATGAGCGCGTTTCACACTAAATACGTCTGAGATGATTTGGTTGAGTGTTTGGTCGGCATTCTCTGCCTCATTGTCTGATTCTACTTCAGAACTGTAGAATGGAGGAGTGAACTTAATTTCCTTTTCTTCATCAAGATCCATGTAGTCGTTGTCCTTTAGTGCAGATTCTGACAAGGGATTTACAGTTAACACCCATTCGTCCTCATCTTCTTCGTCTTGTGCTTCGAATAAAGGATTAACTTCTACTAGCCATTCCTCTTCCTCTTGAGATTTGTCAATGTTATCAAACATACTGGGGAAGAATTTTCTGTACTCTGCTTCCAGTTCTTTATCCTTTAAATCACCAAACTTTGCCCTGATTTCTTCTCTTCTGCTCTTTTCGAGTTGATTTTCTTTCCTCCTTCTAATGAAGAAATCAATCACACTCATACAGACAACCGCTACCGTACCAACAACGAGCACTGAAATGGCCAAGAAGGTGCAGAATGTTTTAAAGCCTTCAGCAGGGAATTGATCTACAAAGAAGAGAAGACCAAAGAACAGCGTAAGCACGATACAAATCAACACAATGTACTCCATAAGGTTATGGAACTTTTTGCGGAATGGAACTGTGTGAATGTGCAACAACAAGGACAAGAACATGATTACCAAACCAAAGACAAGAACAAGAACGGACGGCAAGAATGTATTCAAAACTGCAATTCCCAACTTTCTCGCAGTGATAATCAATTCCCAATAAATATATTTTGTTTTAAAGCGGGTCAGTAAGAATTTAAATTGCATTTTAAAGTTCTTAATGGATAACCGGACATTTTCTAGTTTTCCTTCTAATATTAGGATTTCAGCACCATCTTCTGTCGATTCTAGTTTTTGAATTTGTGATCTGATTTTTGCATCTTGATTCAAAAGATATCTTGATCTCAAGAACAACACAACAAACAACAACACGTAGCCCAAACCGAAAACAAGATAAATTATAATTGACAATGGTAACATTTGAGACCATTGACCATCGCTTACAAAACAAGTGATATCAGGAGATGCATTCAAAGTCCAGGACTGATCGGCTTGGTTGGTACAAACAAATATTTGACTTGCTTGTTGAATAATGAACAAGTACAAGAAGGAAATCAAAGCAGTGAAAGCATTAATGATCTTATTCAAGAAGTTTTTGGTTTGTTCCTTGCTGACACCTTCTTTGAGCATCCATATCAACATATTTCTACACCAAATTGTAATATTGACACACATTAGCCAAATATGGCCGACAAACAAAACAGTTTTTATTTTCATTCTTGTTGAGAATTTCTTATCCGTTTCATCAAAAGAATGATTAAGCATAGCAATATCATCCTCAGTCTTGAACCTCTTATATTTAAACGTGACATATTTTCCAGTTTTATTTACAATCAACCCTCTTATCAAACCAAATATAAATAAGACGATAAAAGCAAACAAAAAGTAGAACGGAACACAAGTAATTAGAATCCATTTGGTCACAAAAGTCATTTCCGGAAAAACACATTGCGGCGACAAGAAATCAATATTAAAATTAGAAATACTAGCAGCAACAAGAGAATCTCCAATTGTGGAAGGCCACTGGACATCAAAAGAAGAGAAAATACTTATAATTTGCCAAAATCCAAAAGCAATAGAAATAGAAGACAAATGTGTGACTTTGGTGCTGCTGACTGCAAAAAAGATTACCGTAATCACACCAAGACCAAATACGGCCAATAATAATTTGTACCAAGCACCGCCAGTACATTCCCTACATGAATTTTGCCATTTATAAAAACCAATGTCACATTCACCACACACCCTTGATAAATTATTGTAAGCATGTTCACAGTGGTCATATGCACCGCCTGGACATGCACTTGCTGGGAAGCAAGCAATATAGTTAAAAGGGTCCACTGCAGTGTTCCAATAGCCTTTGAGTGCTTTTGGATAAGTAATATTAAATCCCTCACAATCAGCACCAATCTTACAAGAAGAGCATGGTTGTAAAAGGTTCTTACCAGTGTAATAATATCCATTTACACATCCACAGTGTAAATAAGAAGTAGATGCTATTCCTGATTGTGTATTCACTGGGCACTTGTTACAACCTAAACTACCAGGAGATTCTTGGTAAGTATTGTTGCCACAAGGAATGCAATTAAAAGTTCCTGCTACTGGTTTGTAAGTACCTGCAGGACACAATGTACAAGGAATTTCATAACCACTGCTTTGATATCCAGCAGGACATGGATCATATCTGAAGTTACTATAAATGGAAGAACTACTTTCTGCATTTCCTTGTCCTTCTGAGAATAAAACACCATTTTGCATAAACCAATTGATTTTGTCGTGACTTAACATGACGCTGACATAACCAGAAGAATGTGGAACAACTTGACATTTTACAAAAGTTGAATTAATGATGTCACAAGGAATTTTGCTTATAAATTGACCAAATCTAATAAAAACTTTGTAGTTGGCTAAGAAATTGTAAACTTGCACGCTGACTGTTGTATTACCAATGGTCGGTGAAGTAGATGGAGTTAGGGAAATGATGTTTAAATTATCATGCAGGGTTATTTTTTGAATAGATACAGTGGATTCATCATACATGTTGTAAATTGTAACAGTCAACTCTGTCACTAACTTATTTTGAGTAAAGTCATATGGCAAAACACAATAAACATTTGTTGTAGTTGCATTGACAGCAACCGCTTCATAAAACAAAGTAGAAGATTGTTCAAATTTACATCTCGTTACAAGTTCCATGCGTCTACCTAACACTTGAACTACAAATGTTTTTCTAGGATAGACCTCTGGTGAAATATTTGTAATGATGGGTTGGTTGACCTGTGTGACATAGGTAATAACTCTTGACACATAGTTCAATCCATTATCAAATGAAATACCAAAGTTTACGTCTACAGGGAATGACACATCTTCATGTGAAGAAATGTTATTAAACGTTGGCATCATCACACTCAACTCATCAGTTGATGTCATGTTTAATTTCATTTCTGAAGCAGAAAAGATTTTATTTTCAAAAAGAGTGGTCAACTGAATCAAAATATCATTCAATGGGGTATGAATTGGTAAGTTACTTCCAGAGAAGATCAAGTGAGTATTTTTACGTACAAGTGCAGAATCAAATGCACCAGGAGTATCTTCTGATACAGACGGACCCAGAGTGAAAGTAACAGTCATTGGTATGTTTTTCAGTAAAACTTCAACAGGATTGTTACTTCCTGTTCTCCAATGTATAATTTCAGTGAATGAACCTGATACATCAGAAGCCAGCTTTGGTACGACTGTTCTACGCTGAACAGGTGCAACAATTGGGAAATCACCAAGAGTGATAAATGTTGGTTGCAAGTTGATTACCCTAAGGTTGTGAACAATACCTGGTTGACGCAACTGAATAATTGGATTGACTGGTAGTGATGTAAAATCACCTTCTAGTGTGATTTGTTCAGTTAGACCAGTATAAATCACAGATGGATACACATTTGTGACATTTGATATTCCATTCAATATTTGTAAACCATTTGTAAACGAAATATCAACTGGAATGTTCTTATTGGACCATACTCTGTATTGTAAAGATGTAATTGTAGAAGGTATCAAGTTCATATCTAATTCACATATAATCGAAGATAATGTTAAGGTATTGTAACCACATTGTAATGGAATGATGTAATTTGTGTCAGTGGTGTATAACTCAACAGTCAACTCTCCTACATTTTGTATGATTGGAAAGTTCACCATATCAATGTAAATTGGACCTGGGGTACTCCTTGTAACTACAGTGCAATTACAATAAACAGGATCCATTTTTTTGTATTTTAGTAAAACCCCATTTTGATTGGTCGCTCTCACATTGTAAGTATATACATCAAATAAAAGATCAAGAGGGTAACTGAAATCGGTGTTCCACAATAAGGGAGATTCTATCCGGACGGTAGTCGGGTTTACAAAATAACACTTTTCAGTTTTCACCCACAACCTTGTTACATCGTAGAAACGAACAGAGACATCATTGTTAGTGAAATCTCTTCCTATAACTGTAATATTGATTGATTTGTAAGGAGTGACCACGTAGTCAAGAACTGATGTGATGGATGGTCTGTTACTTACAATATCTATCAACTGCAACTCGTTATTCATTTGCACAGGAATGTTATCAACTAATAAACTAGTTTGAATGGTTGAACATTGTAAATAACCATAGTGAGGAGATTTACAAGATACCTTATGTGAACCCAATAGATTACAATCATATTTTTGGATATCGGATGCACAAGTATAAATGACTGATAGTGGAGCGAACCTCGGAATGTTTGTGATTGTAAAAACCACTTTGGGATCGTTGGGGTCCAACACCATGATAGAGGCAGGTGTGACGCTCTGCACAACTGGTCGGTCATATACAGTCACATCACTCAGTGTCATCATGTACTTATCGTAAGAATACAAATCAACTCTCATATTCCATGGCAGAGTCGGGTATTTGTTACTAAACACAGGTAATGTACAGTTGACCAATCTATTTTGAGTTTTACAACCAATCATTGGTGTTTTGTAGCTTCTGTCAACAATGACCATAGTGAGGTTATAATCAATGTCGAAACTAGTAGGTTGACTAGGTAGTTGATCAATAGTTGCCATCGACAACCCACTCACTCCGATTGGAATCTTGTAAAGACTCAACCTGAGTGGTTTCACCAATGATATCGTTGCCTCGTCATATGTCAATGTAATCTTCCTGTCAGTACCATAAAACATACTGGGCCCAGGTAGATCCAACAACAATGACATTTTGGTAGTGCTTGATGAACCACCACCATTGAATTGACAGGTCAAAGTTTTTGTTGAAGTCAACTCAGCAGGGACCAGATAAGATCCAATTATAGAATTGGTCATGTTGCATAGGTATGAGTAGTCTGGGTTGACTGCACTGTTCAATCCAAAGTAAATCTCTGAAGATTTTGTAACTGCGTAGGGATATGCATGTTTGACCATAGGTCTGTAGTTGACCAGCAACATGCTTGCCATTGGCCATTTGATCTTTTCGTTAGAAACAGTGTTGGTCAACTCAATTTCGAAATCAATATGGACTGGTACTTTGCTCCAATATTTATAATGAGCGGTTGACCATATAGTTGATGTACCAAGGGAATTCAAATCAAACTGAGAAGGTAACGTCACTTGATAATTGTAATCAAATGTAGCGGTCACTTTGTAAGTAACCGGTATGTTGTCGGCAGGAACCAAAATATTTGATATTATTGCTCTGTCGAGATCCGTGTGATTGAACAAAACACCAGTTGAGTGGGTGAACCCATAAGGAGGTGCATGGAACAAGACTGGTACTTGATTGGTAGTCAGATTGAATTGTTGACTACCGGCATCTACATACAGTCCGACATAGATCACATTACTCTGAACATTGTTGTTTACAATATTCAACGTACAAGTTGCAGTCAGTGATTTTACGTCACTGAAGGTTGCTTGTGTCGTCTTATCACCATCATATAAACAAAAAACATCATTAGAGTTTAATATGAGATTATTGGTTGTGAGTGTGACTTGTAGTGATGGGTTAATTAATTGATGAGCAAATGGACTCAAATAAACAGCACTCACTTCATTCATTGCATAGAATAAAAGTGTATTTGTAGAGATCACGACATCACCACGTAGTGTTGATGCATATATGGATTGATAATAAATACCAAAGTCAAACTTGTATTTCACAAGTGCTTATTGATGAAGAGAAGGTCACCAATGTTCCGTTTCTACCACATGTGAAGGTTACATTTGGTGTGTTGAATGGATTGATTACTTTGGAAGTTGACATGGAGATGTTTAATTGATCCATTAAAGAAGCTCTTGGTAACAAATTTGAAATTGTAAACTTGTCAACCAACGAATAACTAATATTATTGCTCAACAACAATAAATTGTTTTGTACATAATCACCAGATAAGTACAACGAGATTACAACAACACCGCTTGTTGCAGCGTTTATATTCGTACAAACACCGGTTGTTCTGTTGTAAAATGAGAAGGGACTCGTCAGTAATGTATTAGGACTATTGATGTAGCTATAACCGCATACAACGCGATCAGACATGCTATATTTGTAATAATCAAAAGTGATGTTTACAAAATTACTCTCTCCCACAAAACCGATATCGAGTTCACCATCTGTATAATCAATACCAATGTAATCTCTAATGGTCACATTAACAGTATTTGAACACGAAACCCAGTTATTGTTATTGTCATCCGCTAACATTTGATCAGATGTGTACATGACAGTTAGTGAGTAGACATCCGATTGTAAAGTATCAGGTATTAATGTACCAATGGACTTTGTGGTATTAACGCGTCCATAATCAGTTAAGAAGCTAGGACCAGTGGTAGGTATCATATTAATCATTAATGACCCTACTACAGTTGTAATGGTCATGTTCATTGTGACATTTACAAAAACACCGCTCTGATATATTAATGTAGTTGGAAACACACTTATTTTAACCTGGTCAACTATAAAATAGTCAACACTCATAATTTGATCATTTAATCTGAGCTTATAAGAATTATAAGGCACAATTACATTTCTCAAGTTGACTGGAATAAGAGATGACTTGAAAGTAATATTTGAGGATAATTGTTCAAATTTGGGTATTTGAGGATAATTCAAAAAAGTAATGTTGTAAGGAGGAACAACATTAGTAGGTCTAATAATTGTATTGATCTCACCACCATAGGTAGAACCAATACCAGGTTGTAAATAATTACCATCAAGAATGGTCAACTGCATGGTGTCAACTGATAATATCGGTAGAGTGACATCATTCACTGTCATTAACAATTGAACCAAATAAACAACGTTTACAAAACTAGTTGCATTGAAAGTAAAATTAGAACCACTTTGTAAACAAGGTAATAACACTATATTACTGGCATTTGTCTTTTCAGTCAACCTAATTTTGAATGTAGGTGTCATGATGCCATATACAGCATTTATGTCGTATCTTGTAAGTAACAAAATTGTACTCGTTGTATTAACTGGGACGACAGGTGGAACGACTGATAGAGGTAATGTTTTAGGTAACATCCACATATCAAGAGTCTGATAACTCATATTATATAACTGTAGATAGTTACCAAAGACATTTGGATCGACTTCTCTATATACAGGTACAATGACATTGTGACCAGTACTTAGATTCACATTATTACAAACAAAGTTGAGTGTAGTGACTCCTGATAATGTGCTACTGCTTGAATACGTAGCAATGTGATAAGTCACATTAGCACTTGGTAGCGAAGGATTGACTTGACAATAAATCAAACTGTACAAATCAGAAAAGAGAGTTGCATTGTAAAGACTAAACTGTTGACTGTAAGTAGCGTATGCAAATTTAACAGACACTGTATTGGGATACGATCCAACTCCATACCTTATTGGATACGTATTCTTCCAACGAGGGTTATTGCTTGTTGTAATCTGTGCAAATGAATTTTTGAGTCCAGTAGAGACATATAACTCATGAGTAAAGTAATTAGTAGTACTTGTGGTCATATTCTCAATTGGTATACTTGAATACAAATCAACACTAGTAGCACCCAAAGCTCTATTACTCAGCTCCGTTGTAGTACTATTGTTCAAATAGAACGGAAAATTACCATCAATTGTCAAGAAGTTGTTATTTGGAAATCTCAAATAAACATTTAGAATCTTTGTTGTAAAAGGTGGATCGTTTACAATATAGACTCTTGGGTACTTTGCAACAAGATCTTGAGGATAGTACCAAGTTGCACGAGCAGATGTTGTAAACAAGGTCATGTTGTTCATCAACAAGTTGGAGTATTGGTTGATACTTCCCATATAAGTTGTAAATCCTGGTTTTATTTGACCAGTGATGGTGATATGTCCGTCAGCTTTATTTACAACACAACTAACAGTTTGTCTAAACGCTACACTTCTCAGATCAAATGAGAATGATTCTGAGCGATACAACTCTGGTATAATCACAGGAGTTGTTGGCGTGTAAGAATATTCTCTATCAGCCAACATTATTACTCTGTTCAATGACGTATCATTTAAATTAAAGAATGGACTGCTATAAGCGAAAAATGACACTTGGACATAATTTGATGGGTTGATAACTGATGCAGAAATATTTTGTAACAAGTTGGGAACATTAAGATTAGATAATGCCAAACTAGCGCCAGGGTGACTTGATGCGTAGTTGATTGATAGATAAATATTATTTCTGTCCTTATTTGGTAATGTAAAATTGAATGACACTGAATTGCCATATGAATAAGAATTAACAAGACGAGTTGTAGATGCAACGGTAGAGTTAACAACAAATGAGAACAAGGGATTCAATTTCAAATCCGTAGTTAAGGTATATGTATAACTCGCTGTTCCTGCTTCTACAATGAACGGGAATATAGTTTTGATTTGCAACAATGGAGCGTAATAACTACTTGTGATCGGTGCACTAATAACATCAGATTGACCCAATCGATAAAAGTAAATTACAAATGACAACTTGACAGGTACAAACAAGGGAGTAAACGGTTCAAATTGACATTGCGAATATGTATTCTGAGCACCGCTACATTTCATAGGAATGTATTTGAATGTATTGGTTGTGTATTCAAAAGTTGTATCTTGATAATAAGAAACATTAAAGAACAAGGTTGGATCAGTCAACGGATTCTCAAAATTCATTGTGAACAGATCAAGAGATTTAAATAGAGAATTCATATTGCTGAACGACAACTTCTTCTTGATGAAAGTCAAGTAAGAATCAGAAGAAGTCGCAACAGCGCTATATCCAGATTGTTTATTGTAATAATATAACCGAAGAGCAACCGTATTCGTTCTAGATGTAAACAAACTGAAATCAAACGCAATATCACCTTGTACAATAACAGACGATTTTGTAGCAGGTACAATAACCAAACAAGTTGTGTTAAAGTAATAATTGACTGCATTTGATGTGTACATCCAATACAGATTATCACAATTATAAAGTTGACTAGCCAATGTAGTATTGACACGAATAGTATTAGAATCAGATGCTTCATACAAGTACACAAATGGATATACAGTTAACGGAGAGGAAGTAGTTGTGAGATAAAAAGGCAAAGCGTTAGTTGACCACTCAATAATTCTATTGGTGGAACTAAATTTTACAAAAATTGAATATGAAGAAACAATAGAGGATGGTTTCGTAATACCACAAGTTAAACTACCGGTACTTCTATCATAAACACCTTGTACAGGTCCATTACCATTTGTTACATTACACAATATTGTAATATTAGATAACATATTTGTAGGAATATCAATTGGTCTTTGTAACTTTGTAGATTGCATTACACTTACAACATTTGTAACAGAATTACTTTGTGGATAAAAATTTGGAACCAAATTACCAACAATGTTCATCAGCTCTAATATTACCACAACAAGTGTATTTGTAGATAAAACAACAGTAGGTGCAGAAGAACTAGGATAAGGTAACAAAATTACACTCAAAGTATAAACACCCTCTTGTCTGTTAATTTTAGCTTGTAACTGATTACTATTTTGAGTGGTAGTTAATTGAGCATCATTATTATTACTATCAGTCAAAACAAGTTTCATTCTGTTAATAATGTTTGTAAACTCTGGTTTGTAGTTATCCATTTGATATAGTACAATATTAGAGTTGAATACTGTATTTGCTTTACCACCTCCATTCTGAGTTGACACATAACTAATGGATCCTTTTTTAAAAACTGGAACAGAAAGATTGGCACTTGTTAAATCATAATAAACACCAGATGGAGATTTAAAATGTAAATTCAAGTCAATAACACCATTTACTGTTTGATCAGTAATTGATACCAGGTAATCTAGTCCGTTAATTGTGGATGTAGTGTAGTACTTTTTATTATCAACACTCACTACAACCATGTTTGTTAATTCCGGTGATAAGAACGGAAAACTATTTGGTTGTTGAGGATAGATTGATAATTGAGAGGTGGATGAAGAAGTTAAGATATAATCGGGTTGAGTACCATTAACTTTCATTAACAATGGAGTTTTTGATAACACGTAAAACATCATCGGAGTTGTTGTAATGCTGACATTATTGTACAGCATAATAAATGAATACTTCATGTCGCTATTTGGTGCTACTGTAGTTCGGAATATATAAGTATTTTTGTTAACAAATGTAGAATTGGTTATAATATTTGGTTGTCCAACAATTTGAAATGACACAAAACTAGAATACTGTACTGGGATGCTATAATCTGTGTACACAGTAATATTCACGGTGTCATAGAAATAAATCTTATTATCAGGAATATAAACATTGTAACGTTTTGTAAAATCAATCTCACAATTGATTCCATTATGACCAGCATCACAATCACAATAATCTAACAAATAACAAGATCCATAACCAGAACAAACACTCGAAGAATTAGAAGAAACCCCACTGCATGTTGTAACGTTACAAGAATCACCAAAATATCCACTATCACAGGAACAAGAATTAGGTGAGATGCAATCACCATGAGTAGAACAAACACTATTGGATGTACTTAATGTTCCGTAGCAGTTATAAGATTGACAAGATCCACCAAAGTAACCAGATTTGCAGTTACAAAGATTTGGAGAGATGCAAGTACCGTTGGTTGAACAAACTTGTGGATTAAGTGCATCTATTGAAAAGCAATTCCATTTCTCACATGAGGATCCATAGTAGCCAGAGTTACAATTACAAACATTAGGAGAAATACAAGTACCATTAGAAGAGCATACTGTATTATTTGTATTTAATATTTGATTACAAAACCATGAGTCACATGTCACACCGGTATATCCGGCGTTGCAATTACATTTATTTGGAGCGATGCACGTTCCATTTGTGGAGCATACTGCTTTATTGTTAAATAACGTTCCTTGACACATCCATTGTTGACATGCAGAACCAAAGTAACCACTGTTGCAATTACATACATTAGGTGCAATACATGTACCATTCGATGAACAAACACTAATGTTTGTATATAACATGTTGTTGCAGTTCCATTTCTCACATGTACTTCCATAATATCCACTATTGCAGCTACATAAGTTTGGAGCAATACATGTACCATTACTGCTACAAACCGCTTTATCTGTGCTTATGATTCCGTTACAGTTCCATGACTGGCATGAAGCACCATAATAGCCGGAGTTGCAATTACATGTATTTGGAGCAATGCATGTGCCATTAGATGAACACCCTGCATTGTTAGTGTTGATGATGCTGTTGCAGCTCCATGATTGACATGATGAGCCATAATATCCAGTGTTACAATTACAAGTGTTTGGTGAGACGCAGGTACCATTGGATGAACATCCTGCATTGTTCGTGTTGATAACTCCGTTACAACTCCAAGATTGGCATGATGAGCCGTAGTAACCTGCGTTACAGTTGCATGTATTTGGAGATATACATGTTCCATTGTTAGAGCATCCTGCGTTATTTGTATTAATGACTGAATTACAGTTCCACGACTGGCACTGATTACCATAATAACCACTATTACAGTTACAAACATCTGGTGCGATACAAGTACCGTTGCGTGAACATACGCTTACATCAGTTTTTAGTTTATTAGAACATTTCCATGTTTCACATTTTGTACCTGTATAGCCAGTGTTACAATTACATGTATCTGGAGCTATACATGTACCATTTGTTGAACAAACATTTTTGTTATTAAAAAGTGTTCCTTGACACATCCACTGCTGGCATGTAGAACCAAAGTATCCAGCGTTGCAATAACATACATTAGGTGCAATACACGTACCATTAGAAGAACACACGGATGGATTTGTACTACTTGTACCATTACAATTCCACAATTCACAAGTCGTACCATAAAAACCACTTTTACAATTACAAACATCTGGAGCTATACATGTACCATTACCACTACAAACAGATCCAATTGTACTTGGAATGCCATTGCAATTCCAGTATTGACACTCACTTCCATAAAAACCAGGTTTACAACTACATGTATCTGGTGAAATACATGATCCATTACCGCTACAAACTTTATTATCAGAATTGATTACACCAAAGCATTTCCATGAGCCACATGTACTACTATCATAACCATCTTTACAATTACATACATTGGGTGCTATACATGTACCATTGGATGAACAAACTAATTTATCAGTGTTGTTCAATCCAAAACAACTCCAGTTCTCACAGGTATTACCATAATATCCATTATTGCAGTTACATACATTAGGTGCAATACATGTACCGTTCGAGGAACATACGTTATTGTTGCTATACAACAAGTTATCACAGTTCCACCTTTCACATGTGGACCCGTAGTATCCATTGTTGCACTTGCATAAGTTAGGTGATATACAAGTACCGTTACTGCTACAAACAGATGTGTTTGTGCTTATAATGTTATTACAGTTCCACGACTGGCACTGATTACCGTAATAACCATTATTGCAGTTGCAAACATTTGGTGCAATACATGTACCGTTACGACTACAAACTTCTCTATCTGTGCTTATAATGTTATTACAATTCCATGACTGACACTGATTACCATAAAAACCATTTTTGCAATTACAAACATTTGGTGCTATACAAGTACCGTTGCGTGAGCATACGCTTGGATCAGTTTTTGGTTTAGTGAAACATGACCATGAATTACATGTTGCACCGGTGTATCCATTGTTACAATTACATACATTAGGGGCAATACATGTACCATTCGATGAACAAACACTAATGTTTGTATATAACATGTTGTTGCAGTTCCATTTCTCACATGTACTTCCATAATATCCACTATTGCAGCTACATAAGTTTGGTGCAATACATGTACCATTACTGCTACAAACCGCTTTATCTGTGCTTATGATTCCGTTACAGTTCCATGACTGACACTGATTACCATAAAAACCATTTTTGCAATTACAAACATTTGGTGCAATACAAGTACCGTTACCACTAGAACAAACTGAACTTGATGTTCGTGGGACACTAAAACAATTCCAAGATTCACATTGAGCTCCTACATATCCAGCTTTACAAGAACAAGTTGATGGAGCTATACAGGTACCATTTCTAGAACAAACAGATGTATCAGTGTTTAGTTTACCAAAACAATACCATGTAGAACAAGTGGTACCGTTGTAACCACCATTACAATTACAAACATTGGGCGAAATGCATGTACCGTTGGAAGAACACACTCTTGGATCAGTATTTATTATATTTGCACAACTCCACGATTGGCATTGATCACCATTATAGCCGCTATTACAACTACATGTATCAGGTGCGATACAAGTACCATTACCGCTACAAGCTGCTTTATCATTGTAACCAACTCCGTAACAACTCCATTGCTCACAATTAGCACCATAATAGCCGTCTTTACAATTACACATGTTAGGAGCAACACATGTACCATTAGAAGAACACACAGATGGATTTGTACTGGGTGTGCTATTACAATCCCATGATTGACAAGTAGAACCATAAAAACCATTTTTACAATTACAAACATCTGGTGCGATACAAGTACCGTTACGACTACAAACACCACTATTTGTTCTCAACACACCACCACAATTATAATTCTCGCATTTAGATCCATAATAACCGTCATTACAATTACACAAATCAGGAGAAATACAAGTACCATTACCGGAGCATACACTAGCCACAGTAGCCTTTCCAACATTAAAACACTTCCAGTTATTACATGTGGTACCAATATAACCAGGATTACAGTTACATAAACTTGGAGCAATGCAAGTACCATTTCCAGAACATACCTTTACATTTGTTTTCAATATGTTATTACATTTCCAATTATTACACTGAGTCCCTTCGTACCCGGGGTTACAATTACAAGTATTTGGTGCGATACAAGTCCCGTTCGTTGAGCATACATCAGGATGGTCATTTCTGTACGAAAAGCAATTCCAATTTTCACACAGTTGACCAAAATAACCATTTTTACAATCACATAAATTTGGAGAGATGCAAGTACCATTGGAAGAACAAACATTACGATCGGATTTGGAGAGATCGAAACAATTCCAAGCGTTACAATTAGGTCCAGAATAACCTTGTTTACAAGAACATGTATCGGGTGCAACACAAGTACCATTAGAAGAACAAACAGATAGATCGGTGGGTGGAATTCCGAAACAATTCCAGAGTTTACAATCAGGACCAGAATATCCTTCTTTGCAAGAACAGGAGTTCGGCGAAGTACATGTGCCGTTGCCGGAACATACATTCTGCACATCCGTGTTTTCAACGTCAGAACATCTCCATGATTTACAATCGGATCCGTAATAGCCAGTATCGCAAGCGCAATTGTCTGTTGATGAACAAATTCCTTTACCGCCACAAACGGTTGGTGATGTTGATGAAATTCCGAAACATGTAGTCTCGTTACAAAAAGTTCCGCTGTATCCATTTCTGCACTCGCATTGATCCGGTCCGACGCAATTTCCATTGGAGGAACATGCGGATGCTGAGGTTGAAGGGATTGAGTTGCATAATGTAATGTCGCATACATCTCCGTACCATCCTTGTTGACATTTGCAATTATCGTAGGAGCTGCAACTGCCGTATCCGCAGGTTACTCTGTGTGTGATGTTTGCGAAGCAGAAAAGTTGTTGCTAAACATGTTAGAATTTTTTGTGAAATAAAGATTACTCTTGTAAGTGTGAGTCTTTCGCGTTGTGTAAGAAGACGACGCGCTACTACTATGTTACGAATGTTATATTCAAAACCTTCGGAGGTTGGAATTTCAAAGGTCATCTTTCCTGGATTTATAACGCTGATGCCGGCACTTGTATCTTTAAGTATACTCGTGTTATTAGAGTAAATCTCATAATAAGAATTGTATTTATACAAGATCATTATGTGTGTCCTGTGGAAAGTAAAAAATGTTGAATAAAAAAAAATACCATTCTATTATTTTCACATTCGCAAAGCCTGAACCGATGGCAAAGTTAGAAATGTATCCGTCTTCTATTCCTACGTCTATGCTGTATCCGTTGAATTTAATAGGGGAAAATGTTCCATTGTATTCAGGGAAGTGAAGTGAGATCCAAAAAGATATTGAATAATCTCCTATGGTTTCTCTTAATTCACCCGTTTCAGCGGATGTGAGGCTTGATGTTATGGGCAAGAAGTCTCTTATTGCAGTAGTTGGCGTTAATTTTATATCACTTCCATAAGGTCCATTTTTGTTTGTATTAGCTTTCAGTGGCCAATACCCAACGATTTCTATGTCATTTTTGAAGTCGTCACCAAAAAACGGTTCTATTTGAAAAGTAAGAAAAAATAAAAGGTGCAAGAGTAAAGTACCTATGCCTGATAGAAACATCAGCAGCATGACCACAACGTACTTCATAATATTTAGGATAAAAATGCGAATACATGACGTTTGATAAGTTGACAAGGACCGGACAGCAAATGGTCGAATTTAATACTAAATATCGAATGATTCCTGCATCGGGGAAACTTTATAGTCCAAATTCCGGAGTGGAACAGAAAGCCCGCAGCCGTTATCCCAAGTTTATATCACAAACTTTTTATTTCAACACTTGGTGGGGTGGGCTGGTTTTACATGGAGATGATCACACTTTAAAAAAGGTTGTGAGCAACAACTGTCAATCCAAGTCAGACGACCCGCATTATAGATTCCATTTCAAATCTGCACTACCAAAGACAAGATGGCGGTTGTATAGAAGGGATTAGAAAGGTCCAGATTGCTGCTCATACGATAGTGCGAACTCTGCGTTTCAAATCATTTATGTATGCTTTGGGCTATCGCTTGTTATAATTATGTTGCAGAACGGAAGTCACAGAAACCTTCAAGAAGTCAAACAGAGTTAGAAAAACAGTCACGGAACATGCAACCAACACTTGCAGAATTCATTCATCTTAAAAAGACACACTCTTGAGGCGCCAAATTGTTATCGAATAACCGATACAGCACTTGTTCACCTCGAAGTAATATAATCCAAATAATAAAAGTGTTAATTTAAATTGTTGATTGTAAGACTTTTTAATGCTTTCAGACCTTCTTCTTCTGTCAGATGAGCATATAGACTACCCAGGTCAAATACCAAATGCTTAGGGGCTTAGAACGGACAAGGTAGTCTATTAGTGATATTACTGTTAGTAATGCTCGCTTTGATTGCATGCATGCTTTGGACCTGTTCTCTTGTTGTAATTACTGACTTAGAATTATGAGATGTGTTGTAAAAGAATTTCGTCAACTTGTAATGTCGTTACAAGCTATAAATACTTGGTTATCCAACTGTAAACAGTGCTGCCCCTGTCTTTTTTGGTGCCCTAATTTTAATCTTTACCAAAATTATCGTTATAAATGGAAGGGGTGATCTTGGTGGACAATAAATCAGTTTGAAACAATGAGAACACACAAAGATATCGGCATCTTCATTGCAGCACTACTATTGGTTTGCTTCTTCCTAGACCTGGCACTAGTGTTACCAGATGTAGTGGGTGCAGCAGGTCACTCTGACAACCTTGGAGGATTCCAGCTCAGCAGAGGAGGTTTCAACGACATGCACATGGACCTCAACGAATTCCAAGACTTTGCCAGAGCAGCCATGCAAAGAGCTAAAGAACTATCAGAAATACCTTTAAACGAACCAGAATACATTGACACCACAAGATGGATTGGCGACTAGGAAGAAGACCAAGAATGTAAA
Source organism: Acrasis kona (assembly GCA_026419775.2). Classification (NCBI taxonomy): domain Eukaryota; phylum Heterolobosea; class Eutetramitea; order Acrasida; family Acrasidae; genus Acrasis; species Acrasis kona. The sequence goes on along the minus strand of JAOPGA020001574.1, from coordinate 34,760 downwards.
TAATGTACATAACAATGAACGAGTTTTTTTGCAAAAATGTGATTTATTTTGAACCTGCAAGCAGACCGACACCAATACAAGCAATTGTTAGTGACACAACTAGGATGATTAAGTTCCTCTTTCCTGTTATTTCTTTGAAGACAACGGTAGTCCAGAATGTGTTTACCAACATGGGTCCAATGGCAACAAGCGCTGTAAAAAAACGTTAAGAATGTGAAAAAAGAAAAGATGCTTACCGTAACCAACTGAGTAACCCAAGTTCTTTGTGGCCATGAGTTGGCAGCAACATGCGACACCCCACATCATTCCTGAAATGATGGATGGAACAATCATGTTTGGATAGATTTCTGGCTTGTTTCTTGTGACGAAACAGTAAATAATCAGGAAACAAGTGTTTGTAATCCAAATGCCACTGAAGTGACTGAAGATGAAGTCAAGAGGGTTGACCTTGAATCCATGACTTTCTTGGTCTTGACTCCATAAGGCTTAAAAGTAAATAAAAGTTACAATCGTTCGACATACAGAAGGGAACAAAGTTAGTACCGTATAAAGCACCTGATATTGCTGCCAAGGCAATACCCAAGAATTTCTTAAAGTAGGTATTTTGGAAGAATGCTGGTAGTTTGATGCTTGATTCCTCAGTGCTGTTGACAAGTAATTTGTGTTCCTCTTGTACGTAGGTTGTTGGGCCACCAACTTCGTCGACAACGTAGTTACTCTTGACTGTAACTTCTTCTGGGTCGTTCTCCTCTTTATCTTGGCCTGGAGGTTTGATGAAGAAGAAGATAATCAAAGAAATGGCCGCAAGAACGATACCAATCTTAATGTAACATTAATCACAAAAGCGAAATAAACTTACAATGTTCATAGCCTCCTTTCCGGAGCTACCTGTGACTTCTTTGTTGACACCGAATAGACCTAATTTACCAACAAAATATCCAATAACTTGGTGGGGATGAATAAAATTCAAAAGAACAAGACTTACGCAAGTTAGCTCCGCTCCATAGTAGGAAACCTATTCCAAGTCCGCACAATTTGATGATGGGAACAACAAGGATGTTACCGCATGACCACAAGAGACCAGTCAATAGACCTGCAGGAACGAAGGTTATGGTGTGCACGATTACTAATGTTCCCCATCCGATAAGTAAGATTCCAGTGGACATTAACCAAGAAAATGCCACACCATCACCACTGGGAAACTTCTTTGTCACAATAAAGTTACTTCCAAAGAACAATATCGCAATAGCTGCGCATATATATCCTATGACTATATCGTTAGCCATTTTGCCCTTTTCAAGTTATTATATTTTATTACACAATCGAACGGAAATGAGCTGCTCAACTTGGATTTTGTCATGGGCGGAGTCTGGTTGGAGTTGTATGAAAGCGAGAAATATAAAGCAATGCGGACATCTCAATATCATTATAAAATGAATACTTTTATTTTGATTTTACACGTTTATGAATATATTATCCAGTACCAGACTGATTCGAACCATTCCAAACAAATCCCAAATGTCACTAATTACACTTTGCGAGTTCTGTCGCTTAAGGTATTATATAGTGTATTGATGTGAGTGTACGTGGTGGTGATCATGGGGATGTTTACATTTTTGTTCTCTATCACTGAAGGTCTGTCCTCTGACTGTACTATGCGAACAATGTCGTTATCGTCCATGAGACTAACTACGAAGCACCACCTATCAGTAGATCTGCCAAGATCAATGTCCGAAAAAGCACAACCCAAAGGTCTTCCATTTTTAAAGTAATGAAGTGTATTCTTCCTCCAGTCATAATGCATTCCTATTCTATCCCCACGTCCACACCTCTCACCAAAAGTTACCTCTTGTTTTCTGTGAATCTTCTTTGCAGAACTAACATGATACCCATAGCTGTAGTCTGTGTCTCCAACCTAATAATGTTAGTGAGTGGAAAGAGATCAACCTTACCCTCCAAGGAGATAGAAAGTAAGAGGCTTGAGATTTTGATACTCCAAGTACAACATTGGACTGGTTGGTGGTGTTGTCCAGTAATATTTCGATGTAATTAATGTCAACAGAGGTCAGACTACTTTGGTCAAATCTTTGTTGAGTCTCTTCACTGGTTATCAGTGGCTCATTCATTCTTACGGAGTACCAACTCTTTTGTCTTGGCTGTGATTGTAAGCACCGCAGTTGTATTCCATTTTCACCAATGGATAAGCTTCTGTGACAATTGTTGGTGTTGAAGACTTTTCTTCTCCTAACAAAATAATCGGAACAGCTTTGAGCAAGCTCGAGAAGACCAAAAAACTCGGCATCTAGTTGTATTTCCTGAATCAAACGAGGATCGCCCCATGGAAGTTGAGTTTTACTCATGTCGCCATCATTTCTAACGTAATTCAGTATGAAACCAAAGTTCTTGCCGTCCCTATCTAAAATTTTTTTGACTTCAAAAAACACTAAGCAATCATACCTATAAAAATTCTCCCTTTCGAATCTTTTATTACATCATTGTTTAAAATATCCTGGAATAAAGAAACACTTTGCCTATGTATGGGCTTCATCAGAGTCCCCCTGTTCCAGTCAGTTTAATTGAATCAAATGTACCCACTGACCTTGCTGTTGTATAGAAATATCCTCCCACTATTATATTAAAACATTATTTTGTTTCGAGACTGTACCATTCAGAGTAAGTACTTCATTCATATGAACCGTGCAAGTGCTTTTGTAATTCTTAAATTTATTTTTAGTTTTGATGATAAGACCCCTCAATCGTATACAACGTGGGCAAGTAATAAGGAACTTCTCCACAACGAGGTGTTTATTCAGCACTCAAGTAAACAAAAATGATCCCACACCAGAAAAGTCAAAAGCAACGTTGGATTACCTGACTTCAATGTCAAAAGGTGCCTACGACAAACTAAAGCAAGTAAAGGATTCAGAAGCTTTCAAAAAGGCAGTTTCAACTGCCTCTGATGGTATAAAAACCGTAGGAAGAGAGGCAACAAAAGCGGCCACTTCTGCCGCAAAGGCTTCTTACGAAAAAATAAAGGAAACCAAACTATCTGACATACCGTCATCAACGTCCAAAACACTTACCGACGTGACAAACACTGCAAAAGAGGTAAAAAATTCGCCCCACGTTGCCAAAACAGTTGCACTCATCAAGGACGGATTAGAGGCATCCTCGAACAAGATCTCACAAGTCATGAACAAGAACCAAAAACCGACTCGAGTCGAAAATGCCGAAACCATTTTACAAGATCAACAACAACAATCCATCAACACGCCCAAGCTCGACACATCAAAATTACTAAATGTCATTGCTAAGCTCTTGACGTCGCCAACCATCACGGATACATTACTCCGAGCTCTACTCGGCATTTTAATTGTAATGTTTGGTGGTTGGCTATATTGTCTACATCAAAATGGATTCACCAATCCAGATCTCTTACATGACGTGAGAGCAAAATTACTCTTGTTCACTTCGGGTGCTTATTTGATTTTACAAAGAAACACATTTTCTGATTTTTTCAAACAATTATTTTCTCCTCGCAAAATTGCAAATTTATTTTTGTTTTTCAGCGGTCTTGTGTTTCAGGCCGGTGTTTATGTTGTTACTAATTTGATTTCAATCTTACCAAAATCATTTAGAAATAAAGTAATTAACATGTCTTCTAATAATTCTCTGGATGCGGTGTTGACCACGCAATTACGTCTAAAGCTGCTCTTGTTGGCGATGTTGTCTTTTTGGTATTATAGAGGTGCCGGTCCTAATTCCGTAAATGATGCATTCCGATCCGATGATGTGCAAGTCCATCATGACCATTTCATGAAACATAATAGCGAACAGGATGGTCATTGGTTCCGTAGTTTGTATCAGGTGTTTTTGAAACAGGGTTTGGAAATTTGGTACTTGACGTTACCATTTGCTGCGTCCACCATGAGAGAGTCATCCACTTTGGTTTCTCAATTTAAAACTCTTCCTTCTTATTTGACTTTTTCTAGTCGTTTGTTGTCGTCCGCTGGTGTGGTGTTTTTTTTGGTTGGGTTAAGCGTTCAGTTTGCGGACAGAGTGCAGAAGCAACTGTATGGCCAACCAGAGAAGAACAACACGATTATTAAACCTGGTGGTGCTTTTGTGTATTTCCTAAATCAATACAAATTGTTTATTGGTGAGATGATGATATGGAGTTCCTTCTTTTTGGTTTCTGCAGCTTGTGTATTGGCCAAAAGACAACATGCAGCAGTTAAACTTGGTGCAATTTTGGTTTCGGCAGGAGCACCTGCTCTGATGGCGTACAAGATCAAGAAGGAGCATATTGACGAAAATGAGTTGAGAGAAGCCTTGAGCACAGCAAACGGAGATCTTAAATTTGCAGCCGAGCTTCTTGCGCAATGCATGTACGAGGTTTGGAAGTTGATCAAAGCACAATTACTAAAACACATTGATTAAATATTTTTTATAAAAACTTGTTTATCTCTGCTTCCGAAAAGCCCAAAGGAATTTGGAGTCAACTTAGTCGAAAAAAAATGTTCTCCTTACAACAGGAGTTGATGACGGTTACCCCTTCTTATTAGAAAGGGCGGAAATAATCTTAATAAAGAAGAAATGAAGAGTTTAGCTTTTGCGATTGTGGTTGTATTTGCCTGTGTCCAAGCACAATATGCAACAACCAGTCCTGATAAGAATTCGCAACTAGGTGTATATTCGACTTACACAATAACGAAGACAGGTGCGCCAAGCACAACTGGGTTCCAATGGACTGCATCTGTTAATAGAGATTATGTATGCTCCGTTAATACAACCTTCTCTGCTCCACAAGCAGGATCAACGAGTGCGACATACAAGTTTGTGATAACAGGAAAACAGCCAGGAACAGCGACTGTTAGCTTGACATACAAAAGAGTTTGGGAGTCGACGCCACTATATTTCGAACGATACAACTTTGATGTAGTTAATGCCACACCAAAGCCAACAACAAAAACTCCAACAACAACCAGATCTCCTACAGCCACACCGATTCCAACCACAAAAGCACCAACAACTACTAGAGCACCCACCACTACCAGAGTTCCAACTACATCTCCTACAACCAAAAGTCCTACAACAAGATCCACTCCAACACCGACGACCAAGACTGTAATTATTACTTCTAATCCAAGCGGTCGTGACGAGTCTGTAGAAAATTCCTCAAGTAAGGTTGAAGGATTGTCCCTGTCGTTCGTTGTTGTTCTGCTAGCGTTAATAACACTTTACTAAACAAGAAATGTATATAAAAACACTTTTATAACAAGCACAGTTTTTTGATATAGTCACCCTTTATACACTGTATAATGTCGAAACTACTTGTGGTTGAATTGAGCATCAGATCATAATTTGAGTTTATATAATACAATAATTTATTTTAAAGTCCATTTGTGTAGTAATGCATCTCCTGGTCTCTTCTTGTTATTCCTTCTCTTTATACCGGTACCTCCAACTAACTTCTTCTTTGGAGCGGCAAATAATTTTGAAAGAGCTTCATCCACTGGTATTGTTTGTGGGGAGTTCAATGAAAGTGTATCGTCTATTAGTTGACCATAGGTTCTTAGATCATTCGCATCGAACATGGCTGAATTTGAGGTTTCGTATTGAGGGTATACCATTGCATTAGGTGTGGAGGGGATTTGGATTTTGAGCTCTCCTTGAGACTGGTAGGAATTGGAGCATGTGGTATCGTCTGTTGGATTCACCTCGAGGAGCTTGATAATGTCATCAATACTATCGTCATCGGAGCTCTGTACCTCAGATCCAGGTTGTAGCAGCTGGCCACCGTTTATATCGGAAAGTGACAAGAAAACGAAATCTGATGTTTGGGCAGTAAAGTAGTCTTGTAGTGAGATTGAATCAGCTGAAAGAGGTTCAGGGATCTCTTGGCAATTATATTCAGGCCACAGAGTGGAGTCTTCATCTAGCAAGAACAAATCTAATTCTGATTCACTTTTGTGACGCTTGTGGCAATTCTTCTCTATATTGCTTTTCCTCTTTGATCCTGCTTTGGCAGCTGCTCCTTGACCATAGTTCTCGGAATCTGTTTGATCAATCCAGCTGATGGGACAGTCAGGCTCGAAGTGTGCTTTTAGATGATCAGATCTGCCTACTGTAGCTGTGGCAACATCTGATGACTGTCTTAGAGCGCTCTTGGATCTAGCAGATGTGGTGACCATATTGTGGAATTTTAAGATTATGAAATGTGAGAAACGCGGTGATCTTTATGGTTAACTAGAATTTTAGCCTAACCAATTAGGAAAGTAAAATTCGGGGGCTACAACCATAAAAGTAAGAGTGCAATTTTTTACCGGCTGATGGTGGTTACTAAAATGTAATAACGATCATCTATAATTTGTATCATATTGCGTTAGGCATGTGCTCTGATGGGGGTACTAATCTATTTATTTATTCATATAAGAAGCTATATTTTAAAATAGCTAAGCGATAAAGTGTATCTTTCTGATAGATCATAAGATCTATAGTTCAATGTGATGGATCAACTTTATTTTGACATTGTCACAGTGACAAATGTATTATAAATGTAATAATGGCGTGACCCAGTAACTGAACCATACGCTTACAGAGATCTAGATCTTCCGTTGCTCCTAAGTGATGCATTGGATTTGTCGTGCTGATGTGTGAATTGTTTGGCAAACTAAAATGGACATCAAAAATCTAAAAAAAAATCATTCAGCTTACAAAATTTTATGTGTTTGGCAACAGAACTATAACAAATATTGGTAACCTAAGTGAAGTGCATTGACGGGGATTTTCTATTAAAACGAACCCCGGTCAGGATGATGAGAAATCGATGCAATCGGATCGTGAGAAGATGGAGAAGTTTTGGGAAGTACACAAAGACAGTGTATCCACATTGATTTATAGGATGAGAGTAAATAATTACACAAGTCGTGTGATCACAAGAAATTAGATACTTACAAACCTAATATATTATGTTACGTAATCCAACAAAGAAAAAAGGAGAGATTCAGTACGAAGGACCATACAAAGTCATCAACAAAACAACAGTTCACGGAGAATACCTTATTCATCTTATTCAAAGTGATTACGAAATCACAACTTGGAGAAAACCAGAAACTTTTAAACAGACCAGTCTATGCTGATTACGTTGTATCGAGATTCATTTTATAACAGAATTCCTTGTCGTATTTTACATTCTTTGTCTCATCATTTCTATTAATCTCGTTCTCCACACACTTACACACTGTGTGATGATGTTTGGCGCCAGCGGACGTATGTCTCCGATTCCATTTTGTTAGGTCAACTTCAAATTCGAAATTAGATCACAATTAAAAAATAGACCATGGAATTTCCGTGGAGGTTATCCTATAAATTGTCCGCTTCCAATAATTTACCGAAACACAAAAAGTACAACAAAACATGCTAAACAGACCCTTGAACCGCAGCTTCTCCACCTGGAGACGTTTCTCAAACAGCAACAGAACAAATATCGGTACCGAGTACGTCGCAAGGCTACGCAACGGTATCCAACAAGAGTTTAACGACGAACAGCACAACATTAAGATGAGAGAATTTTTTGCAGAGTTGAGAAACGACGGACTCTTGCTTGACCCTTGCTCATGCCAACCAGGTTGTAAATGCAACCCATCTGTATAAACACCCTCGTGAACCTAACAACGAATGTACAATGAAAATGTAAATAGAATGGCCCTGCACCATAAACGCAGACACGTGTATTAACTTAACCATTAAAAACCATATTTTTTACTTGCTCTTTTCCTCCGTCGTCAAAAAAATTTTCCGTCCGTCCGCAGATCTGTCAACCTACGATATCCCCTCACACCCTTTATACCCTTGTGCGTTGAAGACAAAGAAGAAGCAAACACTAATTGTTTTAATAATTTTATTATAATAACTGGTCGAAAGAATGAATTACTTCAAATGTGTGAGATTCGGGGAGAGGTTTGTTGCCATCTCTGATTGCAAGAACAGCTTGAATGTTAGCCTTTCTACAAGCTTCCGCCTCGAGAATATTGTCAGTGACGAACAAAATGTCACCATCTTGTACGCCCGCAGCAACTTTCTTTATGTCGTTTGAGATTTTTTCGTAACTTGCAGCCTCAACTTTGCTTCCTGGATAGATTGTGTCGTAGTGAGCACTAATGTATGGTAGCAAATCTCTATCGGCATCATGACTAGTATTTCCAAACAAAAGTTTCTGGGCTAATTTTGACCCACTGCTGTAAATGTAAATTTTTGTCGACTTTTGTTTCCAATACTTGAACGCATTCACAACGTCATCATAAACATACCCTCTAATCTCACCATCTTGATAGGCCTTCTCCCATATCTTGCCCTGTAACTCTTTCAAGGGTGTTAATTTGCGATCTTTGTCCATGTTAAAATGAACGTTGGCCACTGCAGCCTTGCGAATTTCCTCAGGCGTCGCTTGATCGTCTTCTGGAATTTGTGGTGCATCGGAGAATTCATTTTGTTTCAAATCTCTTTGTGCCTGCCTCCGTAGATTTTCAATATAGTTTTGTGTTCCTTCTTCCCCCCAATTATTCAAAATGTATTTGTCTACTTCTTTTCTTGCGTATGGAAATAGTGTTAAAGAAACGAAATCGATTGGTGTGGTTGTTCCTTCTATGTCTAAAATAACAACGGAATATGGCTTTATGTTGGACTTTGGTGTGATCATTCTTGAAATTGTTGTAACCTGGAAGGGTTCACAAGAGGACAGAAGATGGTTGGTTTTTGCAGCATGTCTATAAGAATATTAGCCTTGTTAAAAATTAACCAGGCAAGAAAAAGTGAAAGTATTTCAAAAATCTGAATTTTATTTTACATTAGGTGTGGATTTACTTTTGGTGGACGTCGGGGTATAGAACTTCCATAAGGTCTCCGTGGTGGTGGTCGAATGCTGGGCACTTTTGCACGTTTGGTGTTTTTTGGACTTGTGAGTGAATGTCTTCTACACTTTTAACGTGGTCGAAGGGGCATTTGTGGTTTTGGAAAGCTGGGCATGATAGCACTGATTTGCCGTTTTGTTCAAGGAAGGCCTTGCGTTGTTCGGCGTTGTATGGGCATTGGGTTGGGCGCTCACTTGCTGGTTGTTCGGCGTACTTCTTCATATCATCCATTGCTTGGACGACGGTTGGGATTTGTTCTGGTGCTCCTGGTGCCATTGTGTGATTGTGTTTTTGTATTTTTGAGAAAAAGAACGTTGTTCATGTGCAATTTATTGCCAGGACCAGGGCGTTTGATTGGAGGTTTGGAGATTTAGGAATTTTATAGCCAATGGGTGATATTAGAGGGGGAAAACATGGAATTTAAATTTAACATTACAATTAAGAACGTTGGTAAATATATTATGAAATCAAAATAGAATTTAAAACATGATTCCGGCAGTTTCCTGAGCAATAAACTGTTATCTCTAGCAACAATCCTAAGTTGGAATCTCTGAGATAATTTGAAGTAGAACGTTAATCGGATCCATTATCAGCAATCATGCTCAAAACATCATCAACAGAGAATGTATCAAAAGTGTCAATTGGTTCATATTGTTCAATCGGACACGAAATCTCTGAATTAACACCCTCATATTGATTAATGGGTGGTGTACACGTATTGATGCTTTGAAGTGCTTCTTGTGGTTGAAACCTTGCTCCAAGCTCCGCCACTCTTTGTTGTTCTTCAAAACGAACGGATATGACAAGAACTCGGGTTTGGTCACTTGTGCTCTGAAAAATTGGTGATGGCTCAAGGAGCATGTAAAAATTACTTCGATACCGGGAATCGAACCCGGGCCTGAAGAGTGAGAGTCTTCCATCCTTTGTGATTGTCTAATAAAAGCATTGTAAAACCACTGGACGATATCGAATATATCAATTATATAATTATGTCGTACAATAAGTGTTGTCTCTATGGGTAACTACGTTTGTGTTGTTTGAAATCATGCAAAAGTTTAGCAAACGCAACGATTTCAAAACTTGATCAGGATCTAAAATCGTGTAGAGCCCAACATGTTTTCGTTGGTCAACGCTGCATCGTTCAACATAGCACCGCTCGAAAATCGCTTCTTCCAATCACTCTCAACACGATGTATCAAAACAAATTTGGAGCCCAAGTACCTCATCCTTCTTATTGATTTGCATGTCTCATACGGAGCTTTATCCATCCATTTACAAATTCGACCTTCTCATCAACATCAATAAATCGTCCTTTACTCTGTGTGCAGGAAAATACACAATTCTTTGTATAAATCGAAATCATAGAGCGAAAAAACACAACGGCCACCTGCACGTATTTTACTTTATGTGATGAATGAAATACAGGGATTATAGCTTTGATTAGTGCGATGCGCGTGTCCCATTTATTACAACGAACACGACGACGCAATAAAGTTCCACCACATCTTTTATGAAAGTACACTTCTTGATCGCCAAATTGGAATGCTCGATCACGATTGCTGTCTTTAACAATACCATTCAGTAGTTTTTATTTCGGGAACAGCTCAATTGCATTTGGACAATACGTGAATAGATCAGGGACCTATCAGTACATGGTCTCATCAAGATTTGGAATCGATTTATAATCAGTCCAATTTGATTTGTTAACTACGAGTCTTGTTGAGTCGGTAACAGCAATCAGAACATACCCCTTATTTATATCTCAAACAGTGTGAATATGTATTAGACAATTAATAAAGATTTTCACTGATTAATAGTGACTAAAGAGAATCTTTAAATGTCGAATAATTCCTTTAACATTCGAATGGTATCTTGGTAATTCTTCACTGTATAACCCTTAACTCTTGGGTCGCTATAGATTTCATAATCATTCCCACCAATTGATGTCATATCCCCAACAAACAAAATGTTTTCGAAGCTTTTCCACATACTGAAGACAAAAGGTTTTGTCCCAACCAACAGGAAACACATCAAAACTAATCTCTCCCCCGATTGAGAACTTCAAATTTACTTTTCTACCATCTCCTGTTTGGAATGAACCAAACCTGTCCGTAAATTTTTTGACCAACGTCTCGCGACCTTTGTAAACTTTATCATACTCGTGAAACTCTTTTGAACCATCAGGTTCTATTACTATTAAAAATCACTAGTATTCATTGGCATCAGTACTATCAGAAGAATTGGACAGGTCCGACCTACAACAGTATGAAGAATTTGGTCAACATTTACGTTTATCTCGATCAGATGCGATGAGAAGTGAATGCATAAACCGCAGAAGCAGGAAATGTAATACTATTAGAGAATAATGAAACGTTTTTTATCTATTCAGACCATTTAATGTGATTATGAAGAAAGATGGTTAGCAATTGAATAGGAACTATTGTATACAACAAGATTGCGAGGATCAGTTTGACTCAAGACAAATCCAGAGTACATTGATAAAGCAAAATGTAGAAATGCATTCGATAAAAGTTCAAATCATTTTGTCTGAATGTGATTAAATTGTGGAGTATAAAAGAACAAGTGTACAGGACGTATAATAAACTCGATAATTTAAAAAACTCTTAATTGTTGATAATTGTATTCAAAAACAAATTGGGAATTTTCGAAATTCTTCAGCCTCTCCTACTTTGATTCTATTCTGATCGTTTACATCAGGCAAATAAATTGTGCGCACATAATGGCAACAACAGATTATTGAGGTCACGAGTTGTAACAAGTGCTCATCGTAAATTAAGCCTCTATCAATAATAAAATAAAAGAAACGCCGTTGTTATGATTGATGCGCCTTTAACTTTGCAAGAAACCATCTTGTTGTTTTTAGAGTATTTTTATTGGTACACGATTTGAGTCATCCATGACAGGGTTGATCAACCACAAAACAAATCACACGTAGGCAAAACCAAACAACACCTCCGTATGTTTTAAATAAATTCTAGTATTGGATCTCACACATTGCCCAGAATATAGAAATGTTCAAGAAACTGATCCTTGCATTGGTAGTCTGCTTATTTTTCGCAGCAATCGTCCGCGCTCAAGATGACGACGACGAAGAAGCTCAAGCTCTTCCCGCAACAACACTTATCGTATATAAGAACTTGAAGGAGTACGAAGCGATTGTCAACAACAACATCACAATCGCCATAACCGTGTACAACGTTGGCGAAAGGTATTTAATCATTTTTTTAATTACACCGATCTAACAGTAAAGCGCTGCATACAACGTTCAGATCAAGGACAACGACTGGCCAGAGGGTTCCGTTGAGACCTTGGAAGGCGAGAACAAGGCTTCAGTCGATGTCATTGAGGCTGGAAGCAACTTCACCTTCTCCTACACCATTGTTCCACGTGCAACCGGTGACATTTTGACCATCCCAGCCGTCGTCTCCTTCTCACCCGTTCAAGACGATGACAGCAACAGAAAATTCTCCCGCTCCAACCCCATCCCCAAGATCCCAGTGTTGACTCAATCAGAGTACGACAAGAAGCACGATGGACATGTCGATGACGTGCTCATCTTCTTGTTGTTGTTGACTCTACCAATTGGTGTACCAGCCGTCATGTACTTGTATGCTGACAATCAAATTGCCGCCCTTGCCGCAGACAAGAAGAAACTCAAGACAAAGTAAATTATAAGAAATTGTAAAAACACTTTTTTCAATCTTTGATTTTATTTTCAATTTTCCATTGTTTGTATCCTTCGACGAGTTCCTTCTTGCTGAATGCATCGTCTGGTAGTGGTTCTAATCCGTTAATTATTCTTCTCTTGTTCGCGCGGTGATGATCTTTGTATATTCCGTTCCTTCTTCTCTAGGGTGCAATGTTGGAGTTCATGTATGTTCTTCACAAATTCATACCTGTTTTTCTTCTTTTTCATTCTCGATGGTTAGGTAGGATGCATAAATGCCGACCAATGTAGCATACCCCCATAGGGCCAACTTGACGTTTTGCCTCTGCCACTCAAAACCTCTGCGGATTATGTTCATGAACTTTTACAAAAACATCGAGTCGTTTCGAGTTGTCTACAGGAACATTAACGGCTGTAACAAGCTCTAGGATAAATAAATGTAAGTCGAATGTTCCGCAAACAAGACTAATGGGTTACAGGACCGAATACAGAATTATTGTTATTGGCTCCGGAGGTGTTGGTGAGTCGGTCGCGAAAATTATTTATGATTAACAAATCTTTTAGGTAAAAGTGCATTAACTATACAATATGTTCAGAGGTTATATATTGATATCGTAAGTTGTTATTGTCGCGTGAATGTTTCTAACTTTGACCAGTACGACCCCACTATCGAAGACAGTTATAGAAGGCAAGTAGACGTAGACGGAACAGCGATTATGTTAGATATCCTTGATACCGCAGGTCAGGAAGAGTTTAAGGCAATGCGCGACGAGTAAGCTATCGAAAGCACCTAGTTTTTTTAATTATTTTTAGGAATATGGGGAATGGACACGGCACAATTATTGTTTACAGCATTACTGATGACCAAAGTTTTCAAGAGACATCAAAGCTCTTTGAAGAATTAGTAAGCGCAAAGGAGGTATCGGAACCCTATAATATCCCCATTGTTTTGGTTGGTAATAAAGTCGATTTGGAAAGCGACAGAAGAATGGTTACGAAAGAAGAGGGAGAAGAGCAAGCAAAAAAGTTTGGGGAAAGTTGCAGGTTCTTCGAAACCTCTGCCAAGTTACGAATAAATGTAGACAGAATTTTTGAAGAATTAGTGAGGTTGATTAACAAGGATTTGGAGCAACAGTCGGACGAAGAAGATAGACAGCCAGCATCAATCGAAAGTCCACCCAGCAGCTCAAGACCTGATGAGAAGGTATCAAAAAAACCAACAAAAACAAAGAAGCCTTGTTCTTTGTTGTAGATGTAAAAAATAAACTAAACATTACACGTCTTCAAGTACAAATTATTCATTAAAATTTTACGGAAATATTGTCAGACATCTCCCGCGATTTTCAAAAAGTGACATCTTAAACATTATGATGATTAGTGGAAATACTCTCTACATATGGCACTTGTTGCTACAATTAATTGAGCTTGTTGCCACTAACCAGTTGTTTCTTTAATTTCCAACATCCCACATTTTCATTAATCATGTAAATCCACTCACAACGTTTTCCATTCGATAATCCATTTTCTGCTTATTCACAAATAATAAAGTTCCATTTCTTTAGCATCAGACTTTAACAAACTCTACTTTCATTCAAAGTTACTTTTTGATCAACGCCATAGAATTGATCTATTCCCCCCCACAAAGTTAACACTAGATAAAACGAATGAAGAGTCCCATGCCTTCCCACATAGTCGGAGAGGAGACATACGTACAACTGGTGCAAATTTGAAAAGCTAATACGTTACTAAAATTGATATTGATATTTCAAATTGACGGGACTACGGTTGTCTATTATCTGTACATTTAAAGGCAATAAAAGTAAATACGCTCTACAGTTCTACTAGAAAAAATCCATCATGTTTAGACCTCTATTCGCTTTCGCACTTATCGCTGCTCTCTTGTTTGCTGTTAATGCGCTGAAAGCCAGTCCAAAGATCGGTGGTGTCAAGCCACACACTAGCGAACCCACCGAAATGATGCACAAGGCTATTGATTTGGTGCTAGAGGATCTATCAAACAAGCACGATGAGGATTTGACCGTATCAAACATTGATTCAATCCACACCCAATTAGTTGCTGGAGTAAACTACCACTTCAAGTTAACCGTTCAAGGCCAAAAGGCTGGTTTCCTTACTGTAGAAGCAGTAGTCGCTCAAAACTTGAAGGGAGAACAAAGAATTCTAAAGATCAACACCTACGAGGCCAAGAGACACGTTGGCGGAAAGAAACCAGTCACACTCAACAAGGACTCAGAAGAAGCACTCAAGGTCGCAAAACAATACCTTCGCTTCACAAAGAAGGAATTCGTACAACTAGTTTCGCTCCACTCTCAAGTCGTCGCCGGCATCAACTACCACTTTGAAATGAAAGTCAAGGGAAAGAACGGAAAGCTCTACAAGGCCAACATCGTGGTCCACCGCAACCCAGTCGACCACACCCACAAGGTCTCCGATGCCAAATACCAAATCATGAACAATTAAATTTTCTTTTATTACAATTTCAACAAGTACTTTCTCAACCACAACACGGTCAACACCGTAGAATCAGCTTCTGCTTCAGGCTTACCGATCGGATGGTCGTTAAAAGCATAACAAAATGATTTCACGTCCACGCCTCTCTTCCTCAACGCATAATAATATTCTCTCCCCTGACTGACGGGCACTCTCCTGTCCTCTCTTCCCAACAACAACAAAACCGGACATTTCACAAAATCAACAAATTTCATCGGACTCGATTCGAACAATCGTTTCACGATTTCAAAATCATGATTGTCTTGTTCGTAATGTTTCATGTCGCCTCCCATGGCCTCCACGAACGACCAATCAGGAATGTCGGTCACTGCGCTCAGCGTGGCAATGTTGGTGACTGGATTCCTCATCACCGTGGCCTTGTATAGATCTGGGTACTGACCCACCATGTGTGCGCTCAGGAATCCTCCATGCGATCCGCCAATCACACATACCAAATCATCATCGATGAGGAATTTTGATTTGGAGCGTAGGGTCGCCTCGTGTACGTCGCTCACGTCTAACGTTCCGCATTTGCCGGGGAGCGATTGAATGTAGGATTGACCGAATCCGATGCTTCCGCGATAGTTGACCAGACATAATGTGAATCCTTGACGCGCGTAGTATAGCAGCGACGAGATGAATGTGGTGGTGTATGTGCTGTGCGGACCTCCATGTGGGGACACGATTAATGCATGATTGGAATGATGGGGCGACGGGATGATGTATATGCACTCGATGAGGGATCCATCTTTTGTGTTTTGTGATTCCACGTGCCAAGTAATGTCCTTGCATGAGGATGGGATTTGTGATTGTGAAATGACTTGAAGTGAGTGATCTTGTTCGTCGTCGTCATGAAGGGTCGCCAAGATGACCTTGTAGGGCACCACTGGAGATTGCTCAAGTAAAAGTAATTCGTTTCCGCGTTGATCCAAGAATTGTAGGGATGCATCTTTTTGTAGTGTGTATGGGTTTAATTTGGTGACTGAATTGGTTTTGGTGTTGACCTTGATGACAGCCATTGTGCTCCTCCATATGGTTGAAATGTAAACGTCGTCATTGTTCCAACAGTTGTGGTGCAAGTCGGTTGTGTAGATGCCTGGGAATGAATCATCTTGGGATGGATAGTCATGAACCACGTCTATGCATGTTTTGATGTTTCTTGATGGCCACTCTAGGATCATTAACTTGTTGCATGACATGTGATAAGGAACCTGTCCAGTGCTCAAAAAGACTAATTGGTGTCCACGTGGATCAAATACTGGTCTTCTTGCATTCCACTGTTCACTACCAGTCAATGCCTGTGCTTGATCGTTTTCTTTGAATGAAACATGATATAATGTGGATTGGCGTTGGACGCAGTACATGAGACCTAAACGTCTTTGGCTTACATCATAACCAACAAAAACGATTCCATCTCCATCAGGAGTGAATACTGGACTGCTCAGAGCTACATTGTCGGGTACACCATTGACTTGTTCGGTCTTGATCTCGTAGCTGTCATCACTTGGATGGAACCTACATAGGAATGCTCTTGGTTTCTTTTGTCCTACTAGACCTTCTCCCCAATCTTCTTGGTTATCCAAATCAAAGTGGGAAGGCTTGTTGCGATCATAGTCCTTGTCAAATAAAGTCTTTGGAGGGCTGGTCTTGATCTCTGCTACATATAATAAACCAATGGATCCATCTTGATAATGAAACCAAGATGTCCTACCAAAGTGTTGATCGTTAGTGACTTTACCGTGCAAATCCTTGACAATGATTTGCTTGACTATTCTTGATTGATTCCAAATCTCAATCTGATAGTCGACAGCCTTTGTGTGACCAAAACCAGGCTCATCATCCTTTCCAGTCTTGTTGAACACTGCAGTAAAATCACCCTTTGGAGATGCGCTAGTTGCGTGGACAGAAGGCGCAGTTTGTACAGGGAACCCCACAGGTTGGTACTTGGATTGACCATTGGTATAAAAGATTTGCTGGTATGACCTGCTTGCATTATTTCTAAAGTCTCTCAGGGACATGTTCAAAGTAATGCTTCCATCCTGCGACAAAACACCACCCGATACGCTTGGACAGCTATAAATCTCTTCGTAGCCACTCTTCAACTCCTTCAACACTTGATCCGACACGCTCTTATCCAACTCCTCCGACATGTTATTGAGATCTTTTTACAAAACAAAAACAACAACACCAATGGTCACACAAACAATATTTATTACAAACCAGATTCCAAACTCTTACCGTTGGCAGCACAATCCTTCAAGTATTGACATGGTTCGTACAACCTCAATCCAGTTTGCTTCTGCAAATCTTCCAACCTCTCAACGACCTTCTTTGCACCAACAAACTCATCAGCCCATTTCACCAAGCCTCCATACATTCTTGGGAAGTTCATACCAAAGGCACCAGCAACATCGATATCGCTCACTCTATAGACCAATCCCTCCTCAATCACTCTACAGGCCTCGTTCACAGCAGGTAACAATGTGATTAATTGAATGTCCTCGTCAGAGAAATTTGATTGATTCTGCAATGGTTTCAATTTCATGTTCCTTCTTCCCTCCTCAAAGTATTTGGATAGTTCTGGATCTTGAACGGGTTTCTTGATGTCTCCATCTCCCTTGTACAAGTAATATCCGCTTCCAGTTTTCTCTCCCAATCGTTTCTCCTTCAACAACAAAGAATCATTGTCGCTGCTGTACATTCTGTCCTTGAATAATTTGGATTGACTGTCCCTGCTGAATTTACCAACGTCTAATCCTGCAATGTCGGCGGTGCGGAACGGACCCACTGCGAATCCAAACTTTTGTAATGCCGAATCAATCTTGTATGGATCCATTCCGAGGTCGACCAGGAGACCGCTGCTCATAAAGTAGGGCAAGAAGATGCGATTCACCGCGAATCCAATTTCGTTGAGCACCACGACTGGTGTCTTTTTGATTTGTTGGGAGAATTTTAATGATTTTCCTAAGCACTCCGATGATGTCTTCTTGGTCCTGATGATCTCCAACAATGGCATGATGTAAGCAGGCGAGAAGAAGTGCAGTCCAATGATGCGATCTTGTGCTTTGGTGTTCTTTCCAATCTCATCAATGTCGATGGTGGATGTGTTGGTGGCTAGTATGCATGTGGACGAACAATGTTTCTCTAATTCTCCAAACACTTGTTGCTTGAGTGGAATTTGTTCGAGCACCGCTTCGACCACCATGTCCAGCTTGTCAAAGTTTGAATAATCGATTTGACCGCTCAGGAGTGATGTCGCCTTTGCATGGGCTTCTTGTGAGATTCTCTTTCTTTGTAATCTGCTGTCGAATACGGAACGAATTCTTCCTAGGCCAACGTCGAGGAACTTTTGGTTGACTTCCTTCAGGATGACCTTGATTCCTGCTTGTAAGCATGCAATGGCGATTCCACTTCCCATGGTACCTCCACCAATGATTCCGACGCTCTTGATTCCATCCTTGGCGATCTGAACTCCGGGGATCTTTGTGGTCGCTCTTTCGCTCAAGAAAAAGTGACAAAGAGCCTTTGCGGTCGGTGACGTGCCGCACTTTGCGAATTCCTTATTCTCTGTGATCAGACCGTACAGTCCATCGAATTCGAGACCGGCCTTGACCGCCTTGACGCAAGCTGATTGTTGTGGTAGGCGCGGATCTAATTTCTTTTCGGCAGCCTCAAAGATTTTGGAGAGGACATGTGGCGGTTCTAATCTTGTGCGTAATTGAAGGGCCTTCGTGCGTGATTTGGTTCCTTCGACCATCTCTAGAGCTAATTGGATTGCTTGAGGTATTAATTGGTCGCTGGCGACTACTTGATCAATGAGCTTTAATGATAATGCATCCTTGGTGCTGATGGGTCTTGACGTCAACATCATCTCCAGGGACTTTTGAACGCCGATCAAACGTGGAAGTCTTTGTGTGCCGCCGAGTCCTGGGATGATACCAAGAGTTAATTCTGGTAGACCGAAAGATCCATTTTGAGTTGAAATGCGTCTGTTACATGCCATGGCAACTTCTAGACCTCCTCCAAGGGCTAATCCGTCAATGGCTGCTACGGTTGGCTTGGGGCCATTTTCAAGCGTGTTGGCAAATTCATTGAACGAAAGATTGTTCTTGAATGGATCTAAAAGTTAGTTTCATGCATTGAATTATATTGTTACCTTTTGCACCTGGTTGTTGATTTTCGACCAAATCGTTAATGTCAGCTCCAGCGACGAATACTTTTGGAATAGCTGAACTCAACACTAGGGCCTTTGCCTTGCTGTCGCTAAAGGCTCTGACTACATTTTCTTGTAATTCTTGACAAAATTGTTTACCAAGAGCATTGACTGGTGGTGAGTGGAATTTGATTATTGCAACTCCTTGTTGAACTTCGTATGACATTGCTTTCTTGCCTGTACTTGGTTTAGATTGCTCTTGTGCACCACTAGTATTTGAAAAGGAAAGACGTGGTGCAGAACTATTTAACATTTCACCTTCACCGGGGTGAACATGGTTGTACATAACCTGCATGCGTCTATCTTGGCTCATTGTTTTTGTTTTTGATCTTTTTGATTAATTCCATCTTGATCTGTTTTAATACCCGGTGGACAAGGAGAATTTTGGGCCTCCGCAAAATTCAACCAGAAACAGTGAGGCACCTACGCTAAGTTTTTTAGAAGGGATGGAAACAATGAAACGCTATCACGTCGACTTGGACTACACACCAACGTATAACAAATAACATCATGAACGAAAACTACAAGTTTGAAAACACTTTATTCTTACAAATTCAACGACACCATTTCGGTTTCAAGTTTCTTAGTCTCTGGGTTGTACTTGTGTTGGTACTGCTCTGGAAGAGGAACTTCAACAGAGTCATCATCTTCGGTTGCTCCAGGAACGCAAACATTCATTTCGCTGCTCTTGCTTGTGATGATGGTTGTGTTGATGCTGGCCTCGCTCAAGTAAATGACGACACCATCAGTCTTGTCAACGTTGACAGTTGGTACGGATCCAACGACTTGGACCTTTACGCTTTGACAGTTGACCATCTCAACGGAGGCAACAGCGTCATCCAAAATGACACCGCTCTTCTTGCAGGAATCCAAAATGATATTGTTGACCTTACCCTTTACTGTAATGTAGGTGTTGTTGCAGTTAAAGATGTAAACTCCTTGCTTAGTCTTTGTATCGGTGACTTCTAGTTGTTGTCCATCTTGGTTCTCGATAACCCACTTCTCTCCGAAACCTGAAACAAGTTCGAACTTTGGTGGACCAGATGCCTTCTTTCCCTTAGCGGCAACAGATTTTGCTGGGGTGATGGTATCTGGCACGACGCTAACCTTCTCCTCCTCAGATCTGTACTTTGTTTTCTCCTCCTTTGCTACTTTTCTAAGACCGCTACCGGCATTGTCTCTTAATTGGTTGATGGAGGCGAACAAGTCATCTGAATACTCAGATGATTTTTGGTTGTCAGTGTTTTCAACAACTGGTGGTGGACCGCCTGCTGGTGGGGGTGGTGGACCAGAGCTTGGTGGCGTGCTTGTCTCGGTCTCAGTTTGTGCAGACTGTGTTTGAGATTGTTCGCCGCTCTCTGCGGTCTTTCCACCAAAGTCATATTTACCCTTCAACTTGAATGCTTCCTTGAAATGAGGTTTGCAATATGGGGTTCCCTCGAGAGCAGTGAAGTTTCCTAAAGTGAGCCTGGTGTTACATTTTGTGCACCTGAAACAGGTAGCATGCATCAACTTGTTGTCTACAACAATTCTATCATCAGGATAGACTGACTTAGTACATACTGCACACTTTTCCTTGGTTCCAAACTTGCTCATTTCTGGTTATTTAACTTTAGTGAGTAATAATTGCTTTGCTTTTGATTGACATACGTCACATTTCTCCAATCAGACCCAGTCAACTAAAGGGTAATTGTAACACTCGCCGAATTATTCCATTTACGGACTAACAAATTATCAAAGAGTGCACTACAATCATGAAACTAGTTTGTTTTACTTACTTAACCAAAACAGTAGATCAATGCGCATTACTCTATCAAAATATTAGATACTCATGCAAATTTAGTTCAATAAAACAAATTTACAGATTAGTATTTAAATTAACTAGAATTTTCTTGATGTATAGTTTTTCCACTCTTCTAGATTGACAAGAGTATAAGACGTTTTTAATAAACATCAGATGAGATTGAAAAAAGTGGAGATACAGGGAATCGAACCCTGGACTTCATGCATGCAAAGCAGGCACTCTATGTTGAAGGCTTGTGACCAACTGAGTTACATCCCCAATATATAATTTAGTAACTAATGATCATTTGCGATAAAAACTGTAAGTTTAACTTATTGTTGAATTAAAAGGTACAAAAGCAACATCTTATGGCTTTTCACCCTGGAAGGTCGAATTAGAGTCTTGTTTTATAAAACTTCTAACAAGTCTGTAATTTTGAATGGGTTCAATGAGTGTTTTTGTAATCATTTCACACACTTCAAACAAAAACTTGATTGAACAATGGCTAATCACAAGAGAATCAAGAAGGTTAGAAAGGAGACCGAGGCGCAGAGACTGGCAAAGTTACAGAGGAAAAAGGCATCACTAAAAGAAGAAAAAATACAAAAACAAGAAGAGAAAGTAGTACCCGTAGCTACAAATGGCGATGAATCTGAACAAGACGAATCTGAGCAAGAGGAACAAAACGAACAAGAAGTAGACACTACAAATAACACAAGCGATAACGACGAGTCTGACGAGGATGAACAACAAGATGATGAAAAAGAACAAGGCAGTAAAAAGGATAACAAAGATGACGATGATTACTTTGACGTCAATGAATTAGAAGACATGGTAAGACAGTTTGATGACCCCTCATCAGTTCCAGAACCTGAAAAAATTGTAATTAAATATACAAAAGAAGAGCTACCAGAAAACGATGAGGACCTCATCGTCGTGGACGAACACTCAAAAAAGCACAAAGCACCTCCAATGACATTCTTCATCCACATTGTTAATGGTTTCATCAAAATGACATTCTTCTTCCACAAAGTACCAGAACAGTTCATCAGGTTTGATGCAGAGGCGGACCACTTTGTTGTTGACTCATTAGATGCTAGCAAGAAACTATACTTGAAGTAAGATTCATTTTTCAAAAAAATTAATGTTTTTATAGACGGAAATATCCAAACTTGGTTCAAGTTGATCCACACCAAGCAAAAGCAGAAATAAAAGCAAACGGAATTTTGACAGTATTCCTTCCCATAACACATATGCCTCAAAAGTTGTATGATAAGGAATCCAAAATCATTCAAGAGAAACGTGCAGCGCGCACAATCAAATTCGATCCACCTCCAATGAAGAAGGTTGCAATGGAAGCTGAAATCAAGTCACAAAAGAAGTCGGAAGCAAAGAAGAGGAGGAGGGAAACAGAAGCTTACTTTTCTTCAGGACAGGACATCAAATCTGTAAGGAAAAAGCAAAAAACAAAATAAAAATTTTGAACTGGAATTAATTTTTCACTTTTATGACTCTCAGGCAGGGTTGATGTTGAAGTGGTTGGCTTTTTGCTACATGATGTTGTAATGTGACCATGACAACGACGCTATCATGCTACGCAAAGTTGTTCAATAAAGATATCCTCTCCATGAAAAGAGTAACTGACGGGAAAGAAGTGAAGTTTTTGTTGAACGATTATGTTATATCCAGCTGTGAAGTGGTGGGATACATTGTTTCGGTGGATGAGTGGATAAATAAAACAACAGTTATGGGTTTGTTAACGTTGTTCTCAAGTTAACAATTAAAAATAGTCGACGATGGAACAGAGGTTTTGAGTTGTTTGCTTTGGATGCCTGATTCCTCAAAGAACCAATACAACACCCAACGATCGTCTGCAGATATCTGTAGGCTAGGTAACTTGGTTAAAGTATCGGGTAGATTATCCACATATAAAGATTATGTACAATTAGTCATTTATAACATTACCAAAATAAAACCAAGAGAGGAGTGTTTAGCTTGGCTTGACCGTATAAGACTACGAAAGTTTTATAATGAAATCCATACTAGCCCCGATCTGATTAATAATGATAAAAAGCATTTTGCTAATTTAGACGATAAACTATATCGTGTTCTTTGTCGTCACCCTAATTATTCATCGATACCGTTTGAACTTGATGACATTCTAAATGACAATAGGATTTGTAGTGAACTTGACTTGACACAAGATGAGGTCCATGCACAGGATAATACTTTAATGGTAGGAAATGCATTAAACGAACTTTTATTGTCAGGAAGAGCAATATGCAGAGTACAGGGTGTCGGCATTTATGAATTAATCACATTTTCTGATCTCGTTCCGCACGTACGTACTTTTATAGAATACCAAATGAAGCACAACGCAGAAAACAATCCAAGGGGTGTACACATTAATTTTATATTAAGACATGTTAATTCTTTGGCATTTTTTTCTAATGTAAAAAAGAATATGATATTTGAATGTATCACCTTTCTAATGAATGAAGAGTTAGTAGTGTTTGAAAGTGGACCTGAGAGATTTACGCCGCTATAAAGCTTGAAGGTCTTGACACTGGGTGATGTCTCGTTAGTTTCAAAGCACATGCAATGAATAAATTACACTTTTATTTGTCGTTAAAAGTATTAAATAGTGCACCTCTGACATCTCCTTCTTGTTCTTCAAAGTATTGTGTTAGATCAGCCTTGAATAAAAATCCACTGTTTGGATGTTTTTTCAATTCCTCTTCACTCATGTGTTGAGATGCGGTCGTGATGTATAATTGGCGTAGGTCTTGGCCACCAAATGCGGCGGCAGTAACGTTTAGGGCGCCTGGCACATTAATGGTACAAAGTACTTTTTGTTGTATGGGGTCAATTCTGCACACAGTGGAATTGCCATAAAACGCAACCCATAACTTGTCATCGGTGTCAATGCACATACCGTCAGGTCCAGCACTCCATTCGGGAGGAACGTTAAATACAACTTTTTTGTTATGAATGGATACAATGTTTTGATCTAGTTGATAATCAAATTCAAGTATTGTTAGTGTTGGAGTGTCGATGTAGTACATCTTGTCACCCTTGTGATTCCACACTATTCCATTAGAAATTGATACTGGACTTAACTGCTTTTTAAAAGAGATTTGACCTTGGTCGGTTGAGAATGAGTACAAGCTTCCAGCATCTTTTGTCTGCTCGTCAATGTGCATCGTTCCTGCCCAAATCAAACCATTTGGATCGCATTTACCATCATTAAAGCGTGTGCCTGGGATGTGGCTTTCAACATCAATGATATAAGTTTTTAAAATATCTACAACCTCTGACCCTTCTTTGATAAACTCTATTTTGGCCAGGCCATTTGTTAGCCCTACAACTGCCCCTCCACTACTAGAAGACACCACAAACCCTACGAACTCGCCCAAGTCTTAATTACCATGTTAAAGTATTTATTGTACAACATCATACCGAAAGACTTGTTTGCTTTTGTTTTTGGATCATACAGCATCAAGGTGTGCTTGTTGATATCGATCCATAATAGTTTTTCCATTTCACTAACATAGAAGGGACCTTCTCCAAGGCTGCTTCTGTGATCCAACTCTATGGAAGCTTCGATGATGGACATTGTTTGTATAAAAATCTAATTTTAGTTAGGGTTTTGAT
The DNA here is from genome assembly GCA_026419775.2 of Acrasis kona. Taxonomy (NCBI): domain Eukaryota; phylum Heterolobosea; class Eutetramitea; order Acrasida; family Acrasidae; genus Acrasis; species Acrasis kona. The sequence goes on along the minus strand of JAOPGA020001574.1, from coordinate 9,999 downwards.
TTAGTTGATAGTAAAGTTTATGCTACTTGAGAAGATCTTCTCAACAAGATGGATTGAATAGAGAGTTGGCTTCATCGTATGGTTATTTATTGACATTATGTGATTAAAATATCATGCCGTCCACACAAATGATCCCAAAATAACAAGTAGTACTAAGCATGATGATACAAACGTCGTGATTATATAAACATATCTCCATTTGACATCTGCTATCTTTGTTTTGATTTCCTCTATAAAAGAAGATACAGTCGAAAGGCTGCCACAAAATCCAGCTGACATACCAAGGAATAATACTTTTACTGCAATATTATCATGTATAGAAGAATACCTTTCATTTGTGATCCTTACAAACCCAGATAATACCACGCCTATAAAGTTGGCACTTAATGTGAATGCAGGAATTTTAGGAGAGTACTTGGTATTCAAAATGGAAAAATAATAGCGAAGCATACAACCAAATGGAGCAAAAAGAAGCGAAGCGAATAAACCTTTCAGTGATGCATCAGGTACAGTGCACAAAAGCACGATGAATAGTATAGTTAAGCCAACGTTGCAAGCGAACAATAGACCAATAAAAACTCTCCATAAAAACTTTATTGTTGTTGTTTCTTCACCATTATCACAATTTGGTTGAAAGAAGTACAATTGTAATGTAGCCAACATGGCTGCAAGATCATGTCCCAGAACAAGAAAACAATAGCAAAGACATAAACCAAGAACTTCCCTAAAAAAGAATGTGGCAACTTCTCCATGCACAAGCGCATACATTGAATCATATTGCCATGCTGAAAATGTTGTTGTGCATCCGCAGAAACCAGTCATGAGACCTACTGTAAAAAGGTTTGAGAGTCGAGAAAGCTTGTGTGTAATTAGTATTTTCGTGTTGTATTCGGCCAAAAAACCCATAACGAAACAACCGATAATGTTCGCGTAAATGTCTTGAAAAAAGACAGAGTACAAATCTGTCTTGATTTGTTTGTCCGAGCGCGTGAATGCTACTTCTAAATAATATCTAGTAACCACGCCTGAAAAACTGAAAATAACAAGGTAGTTGACATCTATTAAAAGTGGAATGCTGATTGCATTCAAAAAGTTTGTGCTTCTTTTGTGATTTTTTGAGTATATCGGGATTGACACATTCTCCTGTCTTTGCAACTCGGAAGTATGTTGTTGTGAAATTACGTCCTTTGCATCGCCAATCATGGGCCTTTCAAATTTTATTCGCACAATGTCATTTCGCTTACAACAATTCAAAGCATTTCAAAAAATGACGACACCCACACAAACAAGAAAACAACAACCGCATGACAAACAAAAATTTATTAACATGAACTCTAGTTGATTGTATTAAATATAGACAAAAGGTAATTATAAACCATATCAAACAACGAGGCCTTATTATCATTTCTAGGTACAATCACAAGAGGTCTCATCATCATATTCTCCTCATGTTCCAACATGTGACAGTGCCACATATACGTACCAGTCTGAGCGCCAAACTTTACCAGAAAAGAAGTCATCACGTTAGCATCACATCTTATGGTATCCTTGGCTCCGTTTTCATATCCCAATGGTTTCTTCGGCTCCTGTGTGAAAATGATTTTTCCTGACTTGAAAGCATCATGGTCGAATGACTGCCTCTGAGCGATTTTCATGGAACCCATATGTAAGTGCATTGGGTGGGTGTCTGGTGTCAAATTAAAGATCCTCCATAGTTCCGTGGTTCCATTCTGCACAATTTCGGTTGCCGGTTCTTCATATACATGTGTGGTGATGCGACCCGTTTGAGTGTTTCTGTTTCCAATCATTGGCATTCCATTCTTCTCTTGGACAAGCACCAAGTCTCTAACGCGGACAGCACTCGAGAGATGCGTCCCGAAGATGCTACTTTTCTGAGCTTTGGTCAGGTTCAATGTGTCTTTGAATGATTTCGTTCGGCATGACTGGTCCTTGAGTGGAGATACCGTAAAGAGCGCAATGCGACCCGATAAGCATGGATGATAATTTTCATCGCTTCCATTTGGATAAGGAGCGGCTGCGTCGTTGAGTAGTTCGAATGATGTTCCTGCATACTTGCACAAGTCTATAATAATGTCGGCACGTTCTGCGGGTGCAAGTAAAATGCTAGTCGTCACTACAGGTCTTTGTAAGTATCCTTGGTCATTGGTGATGACTGTGAATGAGGCCTTGTTGGAGAAGAATAAATTCAAGAATCTGGAATTCGCTCCGTTTACAATTCTAAACCTGTATTTTGTAGCTGTTACGTTCTTGTAGGGCCAAATGACTCCATTCACCATCATGGTATCTCCAAACCATTCTTCCGTCCACAAGTCAGGATAGTGTAGTTGAACGTTTCCTTGGTTGTCTGGTTGTAATATTCGATCTTGAATCAATAATGGCACATCATGAACTCCAGTGGGCAAGTTGAGTTCAGCTTCGAATGGTGACGAGATTATGTAAAGTCCTGATAAGCCCTTGTATACATTGGCCCTGGTGATTCCATAAGCATGATCGTGGTAGAATAATGTCATTGGGTTGTCCTTATTGTTGTAGATTGCTGAAAATGTCTCACCGCTCTGGACAGTGTTTAATGGAAGTCCATCGCTATAGTCATCCGTGTACGTTCCGTGCAAATGGGTGACTATACCTGTCGTCGATAGGTTGGCAGGTATTGTTTCAATGTTGGGCATCATTTGTGAATCTGCTGGTATGTCATTCTTCCAATGAATTATGGTTCTTCTTCCCTGAACGACGTAAATGGTTGGTCCAGGAGACATTCCATTGTACCCTCTAAGTGTAACAGGCGGTACGTCAGAGTGAATCTTTTGTTGAAACTCTGATATGGAAATGTTAAATAGGTCATGAGACTTGAACGACGCTGTTGGTTTTAGAGTAGGCGTGACTGGCATATGATCTACGTAATATCTAACTTTAACACCACTAGGCAGGGTGATTGAACTTGCTTGAAAGGGTTTTGGGCATTTTTCAAACGAATCTATTTTCTTCTGTAGCTCCGATTCTGTCTCTGTGATGTGTTCTGGTGCAGTCGTTTTATAGATTTTAGAATCAATCATCATTGTTGTGATAACAATGTACATTCCTGCTAGCATCATAGCAACTATACAAAATCCGAATAAGACCTTTATTGATCTCATGTTGTAGGCCTTCAGGTATGTGAACAGTTTTTAAGAATACCCTTACAGGAGTTGACGCGGAGTGGCTTTCATACATCGCTCCGGATTACAAAATCTGGATAATAAAAAAACTGACATCAAATTTAATAGTGAGATCAAAGCAAGAGTAAGTGTGCAAGTTTAAGTTAAACCCGGGTTTAACTATATGCACTTATAATATCTGTCTGCTTCGGTCATTGGGTGAGACAGAATCTCATCTCAATTCTCAAAATTACATTTTTATTCTATTTTTCCAAGTACTGCTTGTATTTTAGTGGGCTGAGTGCTTGTGTCTTGGAAAGGGCGTTGTAGACTGCAGTGGGAATCCATCCTCCGGGTTGCGCATGATTGTAATAGACAATTTCGATTCCTTCTTCGCTTGGTTTGACAATCCAACCAAAGAAATCAATGTGAGCCCTTACTACCCCGTTAGGTTGGTTGTTCTTTACAATAGGATCATCCGCAAAATCTGCTTCATTTAAACTTGTTCCAATAAAACAAATTCCCTCTTGGTCGCTCCAGTGAGTACGTACTGCTCTTACGAATAAAAAGTCACGGTCACTAACAAAGTAACTGTTGGCTGTGTACTTTGTGTGCGCAATTGCAAAGTTATCCCCATCAAATTCGTGAACAAGTTTAAATCCTCTATTGTCAGGGTCAAAGATGTTACGTAGTTTTACATCTACGGATGTGGCTGACAAAAGTTCCCTCCATTGTTTCACTGTTGCTCCTTTAACTTTTGCTGAACCCCTCCACATATATGTGGGGCTACCTTCAACGGCCTAAAGTGTTACATGTGTCGAAGCATGGTCAACATTACTCTCTGATGTACTGTACATCCACCTTCCTCACAAACAAAAGTCCATTTATCTGTCTTCTCAGCGTCTAAATCTTTCAATTTTTGATAGCCTCCATCTATTATCAGTTCATATTTTTGACGGTTGAGTCTGTCATTTTCTTTTTCGATTTGCTTACAAAGGGGAAATGGAGTCCTACAACCAAGATAATTCAGGGTAACTATACCTTATCTTTGATATAGCATCAAGACTAATGCGACCATAAAATAACATTGTTCTTTCTGATGGGAATTGCTGCAATGAATAATCATTTAGAGCAAGAGAAGTGCAACCAAGACCAGAACTTTAATGATTAAATTAGTGTTGGATACAAAATTTTTTAAACAACAACGCGACATTGCAAGCGTCCAAATATCTCTGATCAGAAAATATGATGACTAAAGTATATATATTTTATAAAATAGCTCATTATTGCTGATAATATTATATATTCGATATAGTCCAGTGGTTTTCATCTGCCATGTAGGATGAGAGACTCTCACTCTCTAGACCCGGGTTCGATAAATAAGCATTAGAAAATCCCGGTATCGAAGACGTTTTGAGTATATGTCTTGTTTTCTTTTGTATGACATGTTAATTTTATTTCTTTCATCAGTTCATAACGTTATTTTTTATACTAAATATATTATTATTGTAAACAAGAGTATGAACGCATTATTGACCAGATGGCCGCTTTCAACTTCATTATTGTGAAGTAAAGCAAGCAGCATTTTATTGTATATTTCCACATCAGAGTGAGAGACGGCTTAGCCGTGTGACGAGCCCACTTGGTAGATAGATCTTTTTATGGTAGATGGAATGTAGATGGTGTTACATTAATTGTAACGGTTGGTATACGGCTCCCGCTAGCTTCATATAAGTTCGGCTCCCAGTAGCTGTAAAAGTAGACTTACTTGTGGTCACATGATAGTGTACCGTTGGTAGTGTTCATCGTACGTCGTGGATGGACAACTTACTCCATTGCCCTACAAAAAAAACAATGATTTTCCACCATTACTGTGGCTTTATCGCAAAGAGGATTCTGCCTCACCAAACTGTTGGCTAGTAAATTATCAAAGAATTTTTTCTTGAATTCCATACAAAGAAAATGCAATACACTTCAAGATAAAATTTATTTCCCTTGGGATTAAATTTGTTCCTTGTTCTTGTATACCGCTAAACGATATGCTGACCCTAGTTCTCTTCCATATTGATCAAGATGACCTGGACATGCCAATTTTCTGCGGGTACTCAAATCAATACTACCATAGGAGCACTGTCCAACGTCGACAAGATTGTTAATCTGAGGAAATTGTAGACCAAAGTATTGGTGTGTAGTATTTGCAACACCAGCGGCGCAGTTTTCGATGGTTCTGGGATAGGTAAAATCTGGGAAGATTCTATGAATATGATTATCCTCGTAGCATCCAACGAATTCTTGAGAAGTTGGAGGCGCTTTGGCTTGTACGAATTGTATATTTCTGTAGACTGCAACGATGCTATTGGATCCCATTTTTCTTCCATCTTTGTCAAAGTTGTTAGGACATGCCACTGGTTTGGCTAAGCTGAGATCCCTGTTACCAAATGAGCATTCAGCATTGTTAGGGTCATTGTCGCCTTCGGGCCATTTGATACCGTAGTATGGGATACCACCCTTATTTGCAGCAAATGTTGCGCAATCTTCAATTGCGACAGCCTTATTGGTTGCTGTTTTAGCCAAAAATTTTGGTTCGTCTGAGTAGCAGTTGAGGAATTCAATACGAATGGTTGGAACAGAGGTGGTTGTTTGAGCTACAGTTGGTTTGGTAGTGGGAGGTTGTGTAGATGGATCAGATGTAGTTGATTTTGTGGTAGGTGCAGATGTGGTGGGTTTGGTAGTAGGTGATTGTGTTACAGTTGATTTGGACGTGGTTAATTGTGATGTAGTAGGACTATTTGTTATTTTTACATGCTCAGTTCCAGCTGGAGTAGGCTTGACGCTTGGAGGCTGGGTAGCGGCGCTCTTACATCTACCAAGTTCATTGTAGAAGCATTTAGAATTGATGTCATAGTCTACTCCTCTGACATTTAGCTTAGCATCATCGTCTTTGGAACACTGGGTAGCAGAATTGATTACACAATCGTAGCTGGTTGAAGTGATCTTACTGCCATCAAAAACATTGATGCTTGTGCTACTACATTTTTGTGCAGCATTAACAAGTACGACAGCCAAAACTATGGAGATAACAGCTTTGACTACGAGCATTTTTTAAAGTTGAATAATGTTACACTTATAGTCAATACCATTCGGGATAAACTACATAAGGCCAAAAATGATTAGAATAAATATCGCCGCAAAGATTGAGTTTACCCATTTAGACAAAGAAAGACTTCAATTTCCGATGGTGGATGTTGTTGTAAAAGACGTCCACGACAGCACAAACTTACGAATAATTTGTGACCGTATGAATGGAGGACTTGCGTTGACATTGTACGAGGACACAATACAATCATATCATTGTCCATCATCATCGCTAATACTACCAATGTTTGTTCTAGTTTAATAGCTGAACATACGGAGATGAGAAACAAATAGTAGTAAGAGCACCTTCATAATCACAGGAAAATTTATTATCCTTATTAATATGATGATTTGTAGTGTACTCCTTCGATGTGAACAAGTGCTTTGTCAGTGATTTGTTTGCAATCGTATGCCGAGAGTATGTATCCCTTTAAAATAAACGAATGTGGCACCTGTGATAATGTCAAGAGCATGTACCTTTAAGGTGAATGAATGTGTTGTCGGTTTTAAAAATGCATTATTATTGCCAATATGGGAGACCAACTGAGTATCTAGTGTTTCTGGTATAGCAGCCGATACGATCAATAATCTTGTATATCAATCCTCTGATGCTAATGCAGTATCACGCTTACACCGACACCAACTCCAACTCCAACACCTACTTTAACAAACACTTCTACCTCAACACCCACAGTAAGAACAACTCAAACAGTTACGATTACTCCAACAGCGACTCCAACGTCAACACCCACACCTACTCTAACCTCTTCGACATCTATGCCAACACCTACAGGTCATTAATTGATCGCATTGCATCATAAGTGTATGGCAAATTTTTGCGACAATTTAGAAGCATGGGATTGGTCCTCATGTTGCATACAACACCTCGGGCATTTGGTGTTGCTAATTTGGTTGTTGTTGTCCCAATACTGCATTTTAGAGAGTGTGTAGAGTTGATTGGAACGGAGACGGAGGAGGAAGATCTATTTAGGTCGTGACATAAGGTTGGTGTTGACGCTGGCTTTAATATTATATTTGTCATGGAGAATATTATATTTGTAGTCAGAGGAGTTGGAGGTGGTGGACAGAAGATAGTCGGATACTGCATTACGGACAGAGGTGTGTGGAACTTCACCTCTACAAACAATGTCAAAGAGAAGTGACGATGGAGGACTAATGTCATTGATGTAGAAGTTATTTAGTCCCAGTTTCGCAAATTTATCCGCTGCTTCATTTCCAGGAATATTGGCATGGGCCTGGACATAAATGAACTCGCAGCTAGCAAAACGACGCTTCTCTGTAATAATGGCAGAGAGAAGTTGATTGTCACATACTCGAAGCTTTTCTTCTATAGAAGTCAGCTTTGAGAAGCTATGAACTGCTTCAATACCAGAGAGGCAGTCAGTCATAACAGTGACATTTTGACCGTCTCTAGAGCGCCTTAAGGCTTGGAGGAACCCATAGAGTTCTGCTCTATAGTTGTTGGCTATGTCAGGTATTCTTCCGTGCTCCACCTTATCAAAGTCCTCACTATTTACTACCGCGTACGCAGCAATAGTTTTGTCTTTGTTTGCGGAGCCATCTGTGTACCAAGTGACAGCATTTCCATCGTTATTGATGTCGTTAGAGGTGGGTCCAACGAGGTTTGAGCGAGCTTCTTCAAGGAATAGTGCAACCTTTCCTTTGTCTGGCGAGGCCATAGTGCGTGACACTGTCCTGGTGTGGAAGTCCTTCAAATTGACATCTAAGATATCTGATAGTTGTTGGATATTGTCAACATTTGACCAGAATTCGTCATCTAAAAGGTGTATACTCTTTGCAGAAAGAAAACGCGGTGTCTCGGAATCTGTTGTGTGCTTGTTACAGGCTGTGAGTATATACGAAGATGCATTCATTAGCAGCGAGTTGTCAACCATGTGCAGATATAGCAGATTGCACGAGTTCACAAGATAAGAGTTTACCCGATTGGTGTGGAAGATTCGAGTTTTGGACATTGCTGGATGTACATGCGTAGTGAATACAGCCAATGCAACACTATCAGTAGTAGTTGTTGTAATTAACCCTACGCCAACATCAACGCCCATTCCTACTCCTACTCCAACTACTACATCTGTACAGTATACTGTTACATTCTCGCAAAATGGAGTCACCATTTCATACTTTTATTATACTACTACAAACACTTCCACTTTTTTCTTGTAATCTACGAGATCATGGAGATGTGGTAGATAGAAGCATATAAATCAATATAATAATAGCAATTGTAAACATTGTGATTTTGCAACTTAATGTTTACGCTCCACAAGTATATTGGAGTGAACCATGTTTTAAACTTATCTTACATTAAAACTGAGGAACACCATAACTTTCAATTTCCTACATAAAAAGTTTCAAATTTTGACAGAAAGGTTTTTATTCTTAATCAGTTCACTCTACCTTGTTGCGAAGTTAAAGTATATCATTTTGTTAATGTTTTGCTGCGCTGATCGGATTATCCAAAAGATCCTCCAACTCAGTATTATATGCTTCAAGTTTTTCATTTTCGGATAATAATTCCTTGATCTCCACAATTACTGCATCACTTGCAGATAAAAGGTGATTAATCAATTTGTTCTTTTTTTTCAATTTCCATCCATTTGGTCTAGTATGGCCTGTATTCAATGTAGTTGTTGATATTCTATTTTTTGAATGCTCTATGTTATTTACCGCCTTTTGAGATGGTGAGTTTGGAGAGGTTACCGTTTCATCAATGACATCGATTTGTTCAGACAACGTAAAGAATTGGACAGCTTCGGTCCGTTCATCGGGTCTTATCCATTTAAAAACCTTTTAAAACAATTATGTACCTGAGTAAAATAGGGTCTTGTTTGTATTCTTTCAACCTTTTCCTAAGGTTAGCCACCTCGCTGTCATCAAGCATTTTCATTTTGTTATATAATAGTTGACACAATTGGATGTTCCGGTTTTCCAATCTCAACACATTCTTGAATGATGAATTAGCAAATCAAAACCACACCAACACATTACAAAGTACCACTAGTCAACGGAGGTGAGATTGTCAAATGTTGTGCCGCATTACAAGAACAAATATGATTAACTCATATCTTGTTAATGCTTGCAACATGCTTTATATGGAAGGGATCCACCTCCGCGACAATACTCTTGTGAACAACCCTACCACTCACATACTCCTTGCTCTCAATAAAAATACCACTGACATTCACACGTCCAGACTTCTATGCACAGTCGGTGTGCTACTGTTAAACGATCCTCTGTGGTCTGACCCTGCCCGTATTGAAGAGCTATCCACCATCTTCGACACCAACCTCCACGATTTCTACTCTAGATGCACAACTAGATCAAAACAATATCTCAACAAAGGTCTAGCATCTAACTATGTGGAAGTCAGCAGAAAGAACCTTTCCCCTCCATCCCAGGTGGACATTACCGATACCTATGATAGAGTCACCTGGTACACTGACGGTTCTGCTACCGCTGATAGAAGTATTGCGGCTTATGCGGTTGTTAATGCATCTGATTTTAAGAAGCATGAATTCGGCCGCATTCCTGGTGTGATCAACAACTATAGAGCTGAGCTCTTTGGTTTTCTCCGTGCTTTGCAACTCTCTCGTGATGACCAACATGTGACTATACTAACAGACTGCTTATCTGGCATTCAAGCTGTACAGTCATATGAAAAGCTGGTAAA
>JAOPGA020001573.1:0-31917 GCA_026419775.2 Acrasis kona | reverse complement strand
GGTGAGAGTGTCGCCGAATAAATCCTTTCTTGTTCCTGCCCATTGTGCTAGTTTGATGAAACAAGGACCTCCCTATATAATTGTAAGATGGAATAAAAGTAAACGTTACCTTTTGCATTTGATGGACGAGGAATCTGCACCAAGAATCAAAAGAAGAAGGAGATAGATAGTGTTGATAACCAAAATAAATTATAACCGGTGTAAATAATATTAATAGCCGAAGAACTCTTAATGTTAACCTAATAAATGATGCGACTTTTCTAACAGTGTGAACAAAACTAAAAAGTAAATTTAAGTTATAATAATGTAAGATCGCATACATCATGAGCACGGACGCTGACGGTTCTGCTTCATCTTCGTCGTCATCTATCGCTGTCGACAAATCTTGAATTGTTGTAGTTGTGGAAGAATGTGCAGTAACAGATGCATCTTTATCTGCGTATGGTGAAAAGAATTTGCGATACTGGTCGTAGGCTATGTAGGCCGACCCCGCGAGTACCATTAAAGCAGTTGGAATAGTATACAATTTTCTAGGCGATTTTGGTACTTCATCATTCCGCTTCTCGCCCTCTTCTTTAACTGGTATCTCTGATGAATACTTCCTTTGAATTAATAAAGGATTAAACTTTGAAGCTTGTGTGACATTTCTGTAATTATGAACAGGGTGACTTTTTATAATACATACGTCCTGCGCATGAACTGCATTGACCTCTGCCTGCAATGTATCATGTTTGATTGTGTTGAAAATTGTAAGTAAACTTTCCACATAAATTGAACTTTGAAATTCCAAACTTGTTGGGTACCAGATAAAATTTTCCATCCCGCAGAGTTCAATGGGAGTCAAACGTCCTATTAAACACACCAGTGTGATCGTGTTAAGAAGCATAAAATCGAATGTGTGGTATGATCGACAATGTATCAAATGACGCTCTATATGAGGTATGCAAAAAAAGTACCACTGTGTCAAAGATTCCCAAGAGAATGATATTTATTATAACTGTCACCGTATGTAACTCTTTAACTATTATCCGTAAGGAGCTAAATGCTGCGTCATGTAATATTAATTTCACTTATAAATTAACCAAAGAAGTCTTCAAATTAGAAGCGAGTATTCTTTATGCTAAATGCATAAGAATGTTCAAATACCAGTCCTCTATTTTCTAAACTTCCTTTGTGAAGCAGCCTGTTTGATCAATTTCTCAAGGAGAATATCAGGTAAAGACCACAAAAATGGGTGTCAGCCCAGAGGATATTGTGCAACCGAATTGGTGACCTTTTTCATTCCTATCAATACCATTGATTTTAATTATTGAGAACGATGTTGTCGGGAAGGTGTATATCTCGTCCGATAAGTAAGGCAATTAACAAGAAAACAAGTCTTATGGCGAGCTGATGATATGGAGTGTAGAGGAATCTGATTCTTTCATGTTCGGCAATGATCAACCAAGTGATGATCCATGCAACATTAGAAAAGTAGCAAGGAGAATAGTATAAAAAACGACATGTAAATATACGTTCGACCACAAAAAATACACACAACAATCTGCATCGCCCGCTCATTGTTTGAGAAGCATTATATATGATCATGCAACAAGCATTATTGATAGTCAGATAAACTTTATTTGATGCCACATCAATTGATTTCCCACTTTGTTGGATTGAATTGAACTCACTTACTCCACCACGATGCACTACTGACCACTCAACTCAACGGTCGTTCAAACATTCTCTTTGGAAGATGGGACCAGCATGTAGTTTGTGATAAATAATTGTGAAATAAAACCACAGTTCGCACTAACACCGCGTACTTATATATCCTTATATCCTCTACATTTACAGTAAATACAACCCTGTGAGATGCGCAACTCTTTGCAATCAAAAGCGCATTGTAAAATGAGTCTATTTAAATGTTGTAACCAACATGACAACTGACATAAGTAACAAATGTCACATGATGAAGATGGGTTCGTAGAATACGCTGTCAAGAAACGTGCGGTGTTGTACTATATGCATGACAAATATGGATCAGACTATCCTTGTCGTGTAATTGGAAAAAATCGCATACCCAGACCATCTAATGGACAGAAGCAATACTACATCGAGTATCCGATCGGATCTGGCATGCTTTATGGAAGCCTTTCTTTTGCATCAAAGTTTATAAACCATTTTGTTGTTCAAAACGAAAAAAGAAAGAAGATCTACAAAACTCCAGGTAGATTTTACTATAGAACCTCAATTACAGAGTTTGATGTGGCTTTCTCTACTAGCATACCTGAGATTTCCGCCAAGGCACATGTCACTGATTTGGAAAGAGTTTTTTTATGTGCAAAGAGTACTGACTATAGATTCATAAGTTATGAAATGCCTAGAAAAGAAGATGTAGCAAACATGAAACAGCATTTGAAAGTGAACGAGAAGAAGTTAAAACTGAAAAAGAAGAAGTCAACTACAAAAAGTCCAACAAAGGAGTCAACTTCCAAAGAAGGCACGTCTAATACCTTGCTAACAGACGACATACAAACCAATTCGAGCGATGTTTTGAGGGAAGACGCATCCAAAACCAACTCAAAAGAAGAAGCAGCATCCAGCCCCAAATCTTTCATCTTCAAGAAGCTACAACCATCAGAGTTTAGTATTTTATATTATTCTCCCAGCGAACACGGCTTGTCATATCCATGCCGCATTATTGGGTCAACCACAGATCCATCCACAAGAAAATTCGTTCCGGTGACAGAATTCCCGGTAGGATCTGGATTCTTATACAGTAGCATCGCACAATGCAGCACATGGATGCATTATTTTATAAATGAAATGAACAATTTTTTTAAGCCCCTTCCTGCGCTACAACTACGTCTCTACATACGTTCAGATGAAAAAACGTATCACACGTATAATCTTTTCAACCAAAACCCTTATGTAGGGTTGTTGGATGAAAGGTTAGTGAAAAGAAGTCTAGAAAATGTCAAGTTAATGAAGGGCCAAACTCCAACTCAACGAGATCTTGATAAGATGATTGAAGTTTTCGAATTTGAGGACGTAAATGAGATTAGTGAGGACCAGGTGGCGTTAGATGAGTCTTTGGTATGTGTTCTTTTTGTTTTGTTTGATAATAATTGTTCAGGAGTTCGAGGAGCTACCACATGATCAAAGAAGATTATTGTACTACAAACCTTACCAATACAGCACAAGTTATTCTTGTCGTTCTATTGGACTGTTTCGAAATGGGCAACCAGTTCTGGAGTTTCCCATAGGATCAGGATGTATTTACAAAAACATGCAGCAGTGCATCAACTTCGTGCACGATGTGGTAGATGTTTTGTTGAAAAAATCTAACAGACCAGACCACACGCTTTACATTAAAACAGATGATAACCAATATAAAATGTATTCCAAGAACATTGAACCATTTTTTGACATATCGGAGGAGAAGTTACTTGTTGTAGATTCTTTGGAGTTTAGTTTTATGGATGGAGAAAAACCGTTGAACGGAAATGCAGATCTATTGGCCAGAATATTCCAATGCAGAAGCGGAAAAAGAGGAAGAGAAGAGGAGAAAACCAACGATCAAGAACCAGAAAGAAAAATGATAAAGATTGACGAAGCAAATGAACCTATGGAGATTCCTGAAGAATTGGACTATGATCCTCCTGTTTTTGTCGATTGTAGAAAGTATTAAAGTTAATGTGTTTTTATTAATTTACATCTGCGAGTTGTTCTAATGTTGAACTGATTTCCGAAAAAGAGGGTCTGTAATTTGGATCATGACTCCACGACTTGTTCATAAGCTTCAAATAAAGCGTTTCTTTTTCTGTAACATTTTCAATGTCCTGTGGCATTTTTGGTCTTTCACCTTTGGTAACATTCATGCTTACCAAAAAGTCATTACTTCCACTTTCTTCAGAGGCGAAAGGCCTTCTTTCAAAAAATACTTCGAACATTACAATGGCAAACGAATACACATCACTCTTTTCTGTATAACGTTGCCCGAAAAGCATTTCTGGAGACTAAATTGTTAGGTTTGTTACGAATCGTTACTCACCATATACGTAAAAGTACCAGTGTTTGATGTCATTTCATTAGAAACATTTCTGCTGCTTCCCAAATCACACAACTTGGCGACTGTCAGTGATGAGTTCAGCTGGTTGAGATATTTTTAGATTTTATAGAAGTATGATGACTTACCAATATGTTGGAAGGTTTCAAGTCACGATGACAGATCGGATTTTCTCTACCATTCATAAAGGCAAGTGCGGAAGCTACATCTTTTAATATTTGAATCTTCTTATCGAGAGTCAAAGCAGCATGGCGACCACTTTTATCATGTTTTTCACTTCTTCTATGGACAACATCATGTAAATTGGTCGACATGATCTCGGTAACGATATACTATAATGTTCAAGACATCATATAAATGTAGTGATTATTACCTTATAATCTTTCGCAATGCACGCTCCCATAAATAAGACGATGTTAGGATGCCTAAGCATTATAAGCATTCTAACCTCGTGTTCAAACTCCATTTCACTCTCTTGCCTCTTCATCATTTTGATGGCCACTTTAGATCCCAAATATTTTCCTGCAAACACAACACCAAATGTGCCCTCAGATATCTTTGAATCAAAAGTGAGTTCATGAGCCTCCACAATCCTTGAAAACATTAAATATTATTTTAAAACACACAAACCAGTTCTGAATATCATACACGAAAGAACTCCTTTTTATGTCATCTTTTAGTAAAGGTTCATTTAAATCCATTTCAGGATTCCTGGCAACAAAGTCACTGTAGCTGTAACTTAATGAAACATTCATAACCATTTGAATAACTACCCAAGAGATTATGATTTCCACAAATACGGTTAATCTGGGAAATTCAAAGACACAGACAACTGCCCATTTCATATAACTTTGTTTCTCTGATTCGTTACTATGTACTATGGAGTATGCGACTTGGACAAAGCTCAGGACACAACTAGCCACTGTTGAGGTGACGCACAGTCCAGCAGAAACCTTTCTTAATAAGTTGTAGGTAGGTAAACCTGATCGGAACCAAACAAGACTGAATATCGCAAGCAAGAAATGGGTGACTGCACATATGAACGATAAAAGCCCACGAGTAAATAAAAATGAAATTTCAATCCTATAAAAATAACCCTCCTTTTCGTCATAAATCGCAATTAGTCCTCTGCTTGCCAAAAAATAATCAATTGAACCACTTAATACATAGAAAATAGATATCATGAACAGTCCAATTATATTGAAATACTTCTTCGCCTGCAGAACCTGACGAACAGATGGTGGGCATCTTTTAATGTACTTTCCCATTACTACGCTAAATATGAGCAAGAACAGAACATACATTACAGCTTTTGAGAATATACACAACAAGTACATTGGTGCTGCTGGTTGTTTATTGAAATCTAGATTGTCAAACCTTGCATGCTTTTCAAGCTCGTGCAACGGAAAATAAACAAAAAGCCCTGATGGTAATCCTAAGCTCACGGTATATAAAAGCAAATTGAACATTATAATCGTAGCAATTTTATGTGCCGTAGTATCTCTAACAGTCAAAAATAGTAGCATGCATATAATACCAACTATGGCACTACTGTAATCGAACACGACGAGTAAAATGTTCCATAATTTTAATTCGCTAACCAAAAACGTGATGTTAGTTGTATTTCCTTCCTTCTCTTTGACAAGTGTTTCATTAAATTCAAAACGCGTATGGCTAACGATGCCATATGTTCCAAGGGCAATGTTAGACATTATTGCTATGACCATTAATAGTGTACATGCTGCAAATGTGAATATTTTATCACAATGGTCATTCCTATTACTTCTCATCCGCGACACGACAACACATCAACCACAATATAATAGTATACCTTTTTTGTCTATTGTAAATGAATATTGGACGGTTTGAACGAAGATTAGCGCAAGCGTGTACAAAACATAAGTACGATAGGCTTCTAGTGTAAGCTCGCCGTACTGAACTCAATTTTAACAAAACAACTCAGTTTTAAGCCTTCCTTCGATTTGCCATAACGTTGATTTAACAATAAAAAAGTAGAAACCATTTGAAATGAAACAAAATGATCTTCACAATTTGCGTTTATGTGACAATACATGTATGTTCTTTATAGGTAATAAAACTGAAGAAGTATAAAACTTAGGGATTTTATTTTTATGATCAACTTACTTTGCTTATTTGAAGTGATATTATTAATTTTAAATCTTGATCGGTCCTTAGTCAGATCCTTTCTTTAAGAAGGAACTCAATTAGGAACTTAAAGTTTCAAATAATATTGAATTTCGATCATGTGGTTGATAGGTCGAAACGAAGCAGACACAACTCCAATTTCCAATAAGATAGTCGTCTGCAGTTCTGCCGCAGACAGCCATCTGAGATTAAACATTGCTGCTACTTTGCGGGGTGCGTTTACATTTACCCTGATTGAGTCGTTATCGGGTGATGAAGGATTTTATGATAAAAAGGGAACATCCAACCTTGTACTTCTCACTGTAAATTATGGACAGAATCTTCGCCTTGGCTTAGACGGTATTAAGGCTGGTTCGTATGCGAAAGAGGTCAAAGCTGCAGAGAATATTGCAGGGTCTGGAAAGGTTATTCTTTTGGTGAGCCATATGCACAAAAACACAAGCTTTTATGAAAAACACTCCGGGTTTAGTTATTTAGACATCGAAGGTACAAAAATGACACAAGTAGATGTTGAATTAATACGAAGTGAATATCAAAAGATCACCCGTTGTCAAAGTGTTGATATGAAACAGATTCCTTTAGAGTACAGACCAACAATAATTTTCGATGATTATAGTAATTTGATATTGTGGCCAAGTAATGACCTTTTTTCAATAGAAATAGAACAAATTGATTGTTTTCGCTTGCATTTTTCAGCACAAATCAAACACCGCCAAATCGATATTGATGAGTTGTCCAAGTCCGAAGCGGCAGATTTTATCAACAAGGCAATAGAACTTAATCAACAAAACAACACATCTTCACTAAAACAACACTTTATGTTGGATTTCTCTATCATTGCACCATACAAAATGAGAGAGATCCCCATGACGAAAAGCACTGCAGTTGTTATGGAGATCTCCTTTCCATGATGTGTACCAAACAACAAAATAGAACATTGAATTAAATAAACTAATTATTATTGGAAATTTTTATTTTTTTATGATGTAATCTCAAGACCCGAACTATCAATAGTTATTTTTCTCAATAGCCTGATGACCGACTTGTCATCTGGTATCTTGGGTTTGACTTGATGGTTAGGCCGATTCCAGAAAAACTTGCCAAACTTCTGAATAAACTCCCGACAACAATTTTCAAAATAAGGCAGACAGTGAAAAGCACTCGATTTATCTTTCACGCTCGTCGTTTTAGATTTGTCCAATTCTTTTCTGTTTTCGTATTCGTAGAATTCGGAGTTCAGACAAAGCTTTTCAAGATCGCCCAGAGCTCTTAACTGACCCGTCCATCAGTCGTCTATCATCTACAATTGTTATTTATGAGTTTTGCTCACCAGCTCAAATCTTCTTTTGAGTTGGAGAATTATTTAAAATAATAGATACTCAACTTTGGTCTTTCTGGTTATTTACATTTACGGGAGCAATCAACGGGTATTATGCACTTTCGCCAAAATATGTTCTTAAGATCCAATATCTGTGTTTCATCCGATCTATGTTCTAAATGTAGATTGCCTAAGTTAAACAAAACATGCAGCGTCGTTCATCCTTAGAGTGCATCAAGGAGGAGCAAAAGCAGCTGTACAAGAGGTTGTTGAGCTTTATGTCAGAGGAGGGGGCATACCTCAACCAGAGCCCACTTCCAGGAAGTATTTTAACAAGGACGCTCTTTGAGAGGAAGAACTATAAAACTTCAATGTACTAAAAAATAAACTACCAAAATATACGCAACCGTGTGCTAATAATGAGAGTAGATGGCAACAACAGTGCAGTTTATGGACGAAACTATGAACAGCAAGTTTATTGAGTAGTGTAATTTATAGATTTACGATAATGCAACTTTAGAACGTCAGCTGTTTATCGATGGCTTGATTATGAGATATTATGACTTTCACTCAATCTTTTTGCTGTACAGCCTAACAAATGGTTTATATCCCAGAGCCTCGTGGAATAGCATGCTCTTTGGGTTGCATTCCATAACATCCAATACAATTTCCTTAATATTGTTCTCTTTACACCATATTTCCATTTGAGTGTACAATTTTCGTCCAACACCACATGATCGAAACTCATTTGATACAAAAACAAAATCGATGAATGCATAAACATTAGAATGATCATCATAATCAACACCGAAACTGCACTTGCTACTTAATACAAACCAAATGAAACCGACCAAGCCTAAAATGTTAAAAAAATACGTTAGCTTTCATACGTTCTTTGGATGCAGCCACAAGCACTCTGTTTGATTTAATTGCCTCTTCTATTTTGTTTCTTTCGAACTCCTCATTGTAGACATAGCTTCCATCAACATTCTCAATGTCAAATACCTCTTTTCTACCCGTGTGAACGAAGTCGAAATCTTCCAATCTGGCAAACCTGGTTTCAATTTCCATTACAACGTAAAAAGTTTCAGAGATCAACCAAGTCAAATTGGGAAGGTTTGTAAGTTTAAAAGACATGACGGTGCATATACTAAGACTTCTAATACTTTTGTTATTAAATTTGTTCTATTTAAAGGCCGTATAATCCTTTACTTTGTTCATTCAAATTCAAGATACGCCTTACAAGCAGATGAATTTAAACATAGGTTAAACGAGTTCCAGTGGTCACTCAAAAAATCATATACCTCACATAAAACATTCACGTTAAGCAGGTGGATTGTTGGAGGGTTAGATAGAGGGTTCTGTCGATGAAAAAAACGTTGTTGTTACCACCATCAATCAAGGAGGAGGTACCACCATTCTAAACCACATAGTTTCCGCTTCATTTTCAACTGCACAAATGGATGTGCATTGTTCTTTTCTTTGACAGATGACTAATAATGACCAGATTGATATAATGCGTGAAAAAGCGGATGCCCGCCTCCAAATAATTTTCTGACTTATTGCCATTCTGTGCAATTTCCTCAAAAGATCCTGGAAACTGCGGAAACCATATATCCCACATGGACAACGCTTGCACAATATTATCCCGACGGCTGTGACATAAATTCGGTTCTCAGACACTTGAATCATACACAACTAATTCAATAAACATGAACAAGTCCCTTCTTGTGTACTTGATAATGCTTGTGGTGATCCTCCTCATGCTGGAGACTGCCTTCGCAAAAGCTACATCATCATCCGCAGCCAAGGCCACAGGCAAGAGCTCAAACCTACATGGAGCCAAGCATGTCAAGCATCACGGTAAGAAGTCCAGCAAGAAGGGCAAGGGCAATAAGGGCAAGAAGTCCAGTAAGAAAGCCAGCAAGAAGGGCAAAAAACATCACAAGAAGGGAAAGAAGCATCACAAGAGATCAAAGAGGTCACTATTGAGGAAACTTGTCAAGGCCAACAAGAAAGTCAGATCAACAAAGAGAAGACTTTACAGACTTTTAAAGAAACTTGCTCGCAAGAGTTTGAGATGCAGAAGAGCCAGAAAACAACTCAAGAAGACTAGAAGATCCGTAAGAAGAGCTTCAAAGAAGGTCAAGAAGGCAAAGAAGAGCATCAAGAAGGCTAAGAAGGCAAAGAACAGTAAGAAAGCCAAAAAGGCAAAGAAACAACTAAAGAGAGCAAAGAAATCACTAAGAAAGGCCAAGAAGGTTAACAGACGTGCCCAAAAGAAGAACAGAAAATGTGTAAGGCGTGTCAAGAAGTACGGCAAGAAGGGAAAGAGAGGTGGAAAGAGAGGTGGAAAGAGAGGTGGAAAGAGAGGTGGAAAGAGAGGTGGAAAGAGAGGTGGAAAGAGAGGTGGAAAGAAGAGCAGAAAGGGAAAGAAGGGCAGGAAAGGAAAGAAGGGTGGTAAGAAAGGAAAGAAGGGCAAGAAGAGTGGCAAGAAGGGAAAGAAGTCTGCAAAGAAGGGCAAGAAGAGCAGCAAGAAGACTGGAAAAAAGACCGAAAAGAAAACTTCAAAATAAGCTCCTTTAAACACCAGTAATATCATTAAATTGTATTTTTACAGCAACGCAATAAGTAGTATCAACTTTCAGTGTCATCATTTAAACTAAAGATTTAATCATTTCACAGGAAATTGCTCATAAAAACAGCAATGATATTATTTAGATTAATCACATTCTCCCTCCACCCACGCCTTTATTAACAAGTGTGCAATAGCGAGCTTTGGAGGTAATTTGAACTCTGGATCGCTCCCATCTAATCCTCTCTTGGCTTGTTCTTTAGTAAACCACCTCGCATCTTCTAATTCACTGTCCACTACGACAATGTTATCGCTTTTTGCCTTTGCATGACATCCTATCATGATTTGACCACCAAGGAACGGCCACGGCTGACTAGAATAGTACTTGACTGAAGACAAATCAACCTCTACACCTGCCTCCTCCGATACTTCCCTTACTACGGCTTCCTCTATGGTCTCTGCACTGTCGATGAAGCCAGCAAGGCAACTAAATAAACCTTTCGGCCACCTGGCCTGTCTTCCGAGAAGACATTTATCTTCGTGTGTAACCAACATGATTGAGACCGGGTCCGTTCTTGGGTATAAACTTTTTCCACATTTTTTTTGATGATCGGTGCACGTTCTTTTTGTTCCTCCGCCTGTTGATATGGTGGGCGAACCACAACTGCCGCAAAATCTGTGATTTGCATTCCATTCGATAAGTGCTTTGCCTTGAGCGAGAATGGCTGCTTCTTCGTGAGGTAGATATAATGCAGCCTCCCTTATCCCGTAATATTCTGCGGTTGTTAAGGTGTTATTTTCTTTTAATGCTTCGACGGCGAAATAGTATTCATTGTTTTTTTCACCCAACAAGATGAATTCGTCTTGGTTGTAGCTTGAAATGTTATTTTGAATTTGATCGTATTTCAACCACGAGATTTGTCTCATGCCATCTTTTTTCGAAGCGGTTGTAAGTAGGGGCTTTGTTTGAAAAAATGGGACAAATCTAGCCTTTGGTGATCTCAGAATCGCAGAAATCTCTTCGGATTTTGTTCGTAAATTGTGTAGACGTTCTAATGTATTGCCCGCAAATACGTTCATCTTGTTCGTGTTCATTGTCTCTGTTATTATGATTAATTTATTACAAAATCACCTTACAATCAACTTCTAATAACAAGTGGAAGCAAACAATGCTGAATTTTTTCTGTCCTAATGAGCAATGTATGTTATTTTGATCATTATAATAATTTATAATAGGTGATTCGTATAGTTCGTGTATAACACAACCTCTTATTGAGAAAATTGCTGGCAACAACATCGTTGTTGAGATATCTTGGTATGTTTCAATAGGTCTACAACATTATATTTAAAAATTATAGTCCTTCATGTAAAGAGGTTGCTTTTCCTTGTGAGAACTGTTGGAGCTTAATGTCAGTAATCTCGAAGGATTGCGACGATTTTTTTGGAGGTAAATACAACTGATGTTAGTTTAATTATTGTAGATGTTTGTCAATTTTGTTCTGAATGTGGATTCGCAAACATTCTCAACAGTGCCATTAGAACATTTTTGGACCTAAACCGAGTTGATTTTATGCATCTCGATCAGAACACACTCGTGAGTTTCACATTATGATTAGTTAACAATAGTAGAGATGCATCCAAAAATGCATCAACCAGACAGCATACATTGAGGCGAAGCAGAAAGAACTTGCCGACCTTCACTTACAAATAGAGGAAAGTATGGAAGATTCGGCCGAAAACGAAGATGTTATGAAGAGACTAACAATACTGGAAAAGCAGGTTTTATCCTTAACAAACGAACAAGTAGACTTTGCAGATTACAAAGTAATGAAGAAACTATTCTGCTTCGAGTCCAACTTTAGTTCTTTCACCAACACTCATTTAAATGTCAGTCCAACAATTCGAAAGCTTTTAATTTTTTATAGATGTTAAATAGTTTATATTCCAACGACGAACAGAGTGATTTATTAGCCAGTGTGCAAAATTACCTAAACAACAAAGACATCCTGATGAAGAGTAAGAGATCGTTTCACTTTAGCGACTTGGCCTCACAAAGTGCTAAATTGATTTTCGATCAACCAGAGGACAGTGATGTAGAATGCGTAAGTTGAACATTATCATTCTTTTCTAAAGCAAAGCAGACGACATTGGATGTTCCTAAAATAGCCATTGACATTTTCGAATCACAAAAGCAACAAAATAAATCGGAATGGAAGGATAAGTGTCAGGACTATATGAATTTTTTGAGCGAAATCAACAAACATCAAACTACATTACTCAAACAACTTTCTTCTCAAACCCAAAATGAATCCAAAACTTCACTTTACGCTTTGTAAGTCTCTACTCTCCATTTATTAATTGAAATGTAGATCGGATGATTTCTTCACAAATGGAGCAGATTGTTTTGTACAACCTGTTTCGAGCTCAGGGACGGAAGTACATTACGAGCAACTTACGTTATTAAAGAATAAGGTTCAATTGTGGAGGATGTTGTACAAATCAATATCAACAGTTGTATTATAGACAATAAAATTATTAGCTTTTGATTGTAATGAATGTTCTTGATGTCAATCAGTTGTTGAAAATGACACACACTCACATCCAAAAAAAATGAAAGCAGCACTGTTCATAGTGATCATCGCTTGTGTTACTGCGCTTGCTTTCTCTTGCATTTGCCCTGCGATTTTCAAACCAGTGTGCTCTTCAAACGGTCAAAGGTTCAGCAATAGTTGCAGAGCACATTGTGCTGGGGTGAACGAGACTTTTAAATGCTAATTTTTTGAATTAAACAATGCATTACTGATCGATTTGATCTAATTGTTTTTATGGCATCTTGCTGGTGTAGGGTGAATAAAGATTGTCTTAGATGCCAAGGTAACATTAGAAAGAAATTTAAGTGAAACGTGGAAGGCTACACGTTCAATCACTATAAAAAAGGCCTTCGATTCATCAATATAAATATTCTGAACGGCAGCAAAAAGAGCGCTTGGTGTCTCAGTTCTTCACCTTCGTAGAAACGAAAGTGCTTCGCAAGGCTTTCAAAAGCTTTGATAGAAAGATCCTTCGGAATAATGAAACGCCACAATATCTCAATTGCGTTTCGTTGAATACAATTACAAAGGCGGTTGACCACTCCGTAGAACGATGGTGTGCAAGCTGCAATTATTCATTATTGCTCTCAGCTATTGTTTACTACTTGTATTAGGATGTGGACATGACTTGATTATGAATACCGTGCAAATGCCACCAAAAGTGATAACCTATCCAAACTACGATGAATTTGTACACTCTTCAAAAAGAGATGTTGGAGGATCCACATTTTTGCCCTTAAGAATATTCATCAACACAACATTTTTCTACAATGATATAAATAACTATCAATGCATAACTCCAGGCAGCGTAAGTAGAGCGTTCATTTTTCATTGTTGAATCGAAAAAGCTTTTTAGACGAGGAAATCCTCCGGACAGCTCAACTACATGCTCAAATTCATTAACAGAAAATTGTTGGGGCACATGCAACGAGCAAATGTGTATAAATGATACTCGCACCCAAATTGTGATGAACGTCATCAACATGACCAGAGAAAAATTCGGAAGCATACTAAATGTACAACAAGTGGTGGGTGGGCTGTCGCTATCTGCGATCAGTACCTGTGGCGTAAATGGCGGAGTACCTGTGGATTCCACGGTTTATCCTGACACCGATCTCGTACTTTTCTTGACAGCCAGACCATCGCCACCCGGAGCCGGTGACACTGGCGCAGTCGCCTGGGCCACTGCATGTTTATTTGATTCCAAATACCGTTCGCTCGCTGGGCAAGTCAACCTAAATCCAGAAAACTTTTTCGTCTATGACACCGCCAAACAATTGTATACACTTATTCACGAAATCACTCACGCTCTTGGTTTCTCCTCTTCATTGTTCCCTTATTTTATAAATCCCGACGGTAGCCGAAGATCCAACGTCACGACAAAAATATCCAGGACGTTCAATGGAGTGACTAAACAGGCCAGTTTTATAACAACACCCAGAGTAGTAGAAGCGGTCAAAAATCAATTTGACTGCGATAGTGCCATTGGAGGAGAATTAGAGGATGCTGGAGGTGGAGGCACGGTGGGATCTCACTGGAAAATGAGATCCTTTTTGGGCGAGTTCATGCAGGCGTCCGTTCAGTTTTTCAATCCTCCAAACAACCCCTCGATAAGTTCCATTACCCTTGCCCTGCTTCACGACTCTGGTTGGTACGTACCCGACTATGATAAAGCAGAACATTTACAATACGGATACAAACAAGGTTGTTCCTTTATGGGCGACAGGTGTGAAAATTGGAATTTAAACACGGGTAATAATTACACTAGTGGTTATTTCTGCTCAAGAGGTGTGGGCGATTGTACTTATGGTCATCGTTATGTTGGTTATTGTCCATTAACTACATTCTCTAGTCCATTGGGTTATTATCAACACTACCCAGATAATACTACTGGTGGTAATAATCAATACTTGGATTATTGTCCAATTGTGACGGGTTACAGTAATGGCGATTGCACCAATGCAGCCAACTCTCCACCAGCTGATTATGCTTCTCATACGGCCATGATGTATGGATCACCAAACAGTAGGTGTTTCGTCAGCAATGTATTGAAAACGGGTAGTTATTATACACAAAGTCAAAGAGATTTAAGGTGCTTGTTACATTATTGTGAGGATGGGAAACTAATTATTACGGTTGGATCCTCTAATTATACTTGTCCAGAGGGGGGTGGTCTTATAAGCGCTACTGGATATAGTGGATATATTCAATGCCCAAATGTTACTGTCTTGTGTCCATTTAGCAAAGCTACTGCTACTCCAACTGATACACCCTCACCGAATCCAACTCCAACACCCACTGATACTCCCACACCTACCACCACTCCAACTGATACACCAACTCCAACACCAACAATCACCCCAACACCTACACCCACACCAACCCTTACTCCCACGCCGACACCAACAGACAGTCCAACTCCTACCATGACACCTACTCCAACACCGACTCTAACTCCTACATCTACTCCAACTCCAACACCCACTGATACTCCCACACCTACCACCACTCCAAATCTTACTGCAACACCAAGTCCTACACTCACTTCGACACTAACAGCCACACCATCCCCCACCCTAACACCAACAGTCACGCCCACACCGACTCCAACTACTCTGTTAACTCTAATAGATACACCTACTCCAACTAATACTCCCACTCCTACACCGACTCCCACACTTATATCAACATCAACTGATTCACAGACATCAACACCTACACTAACACCTACACCAATACCAACTTCAACTTCTACTCCCACATCAACTCCAACTCACACAATTATACCAACTGATTCATTGGCACCTACATTTACACCAATACTTACTTCTACACAGACTCCTACTCCAACTTCCACATCTACTCCAAATCTCACTGCAACACCTTCACCCACATCAACTCCCACACCTACTCCAACAGTTATGCCCACACCGACTCCAACCTCTACTCCCACGCCAACAGCAACATATACAACAACTCTAACTACAACAACTACGTCAACTCCTATTCCTACTCCAGTACTAACGCCGTCGCCCACGCCAACTTTGACTCCTACAGCGACGTCAGCTCTTACTCCAAACGATACGTCTACATCTACACTTACTGCATCGCAAACTGTCATGCCAACCCCTACGCCAACACCCACAATCACCCCAACAAATCCAACAGATACTCCAACATTGACGTTAATACCTACTTTAACACCTACGCCTACGCCTACACTTACCCCCACACAAACACTAACATCCACACCAACCTCAATTTTAACACCAGTACCTTCAACATCCATGACATCTAGCCCCACGCCTACTCCAACGCCTACCCCTACTATAACAAATACAGATGCCCCAACGCCTACTCAAACATTTAATCCAACATCAACTGTCTTACAAACACCCACTTTGACTGTGACATCGACAGTCAGTCCTACACCAACTGCGTCAACTGTAACACCAACATTGACTTCTACTCCTGCGTCCACTCCTACTTTAATAACGATTTCTACTACATCGCCTACCTCTACCTCTACTTCAACTCCAACATCAACAATCACCGATACAACTGCTTCTACACCTATGCTTACACCGATCCCTACTGTAACCTCCACATACACACCTACTGCAACTCCCGCATATCCAGCAGTTACCCCAACATATACTTTGACACAAACTACTCCAACGCCTACAACATATACGCCAACTAGTTCTTTAACATCTACCCCAACCCCCACGCTAATTACTTCGACTGTATCGCTAACAGTAACACCAATCTCTACAGCAACTTCCACTTCTACACAATCCCAAACACCCAGCTCAACAGTACTTTCCACCTCAATACAAACAACTAGTAACACGCCTGTGTCGACTCCAACAACTACTTCAACACCAACTAATACTCCAAGTAACACAATATCCAGTACACGAACACCAACACTAACACCGACTTACAATCCTACCATCACTACCAGTCCTACATTGCCGCCCACTCCTACTATACCACCAACCACCACTCAAGCACCAGTAACTAGAACCCCTATACTGACGCTGAATACCAATTCGATATCTGCATGTACCGGAGTTATCTTGGATGGAAGTAACTCGGTCAATCCTGCTGGTTATAAATGGTCGGTATCGTCCACATCTAACATCACTCTAGATGCCATCAACTCTTACTTGAGCTCTCAATCTACCTCTGTTGTTTTTATACCTGGTAGACTATTCGATAATTCATTATTGTCGCTCAAATTGGATTTTAAATTAAATGTGGGAACTCCTGAACAGTCATCCTCCGTGATACAGAGTGCGTATATCATTCTAGAGACACCGATCATAACTAATGTAAAATTCACTAGAGCGTATCGTAGTGATGTTGTTTTCATTGATCCTATAGTTAGTTTCGTTTGCTCTGGTTACAATAAATATATCATCACTTGGAGTCAATTAGCGGGACCTAAAATTAATCAATTGAGTGAACAACAGGGACAACAGCAACTCACCTTCAAATCAAATACTTTACAATTAGGCTCTTATTTATTAAATTGTTCGGTGACCAGTCTTCAAGGGGTTCTTCCTGTTAGTGTCGAAGTTTCATTTGTAATAGAATCAAGGCCCATATCGATAACTGTCGATCAAGGATTGGCTTTGACTGTTTCGGCTGGTAGTGATTTGTCCTTATCGGCGACTTTTAGTGATCCCGATGAAACCAGTTCCAATGCTGTTTTCACGTGGTCATCGGTCGGTCCAGTTGATTTGACATTTGCATCCAACTCTTTATCTCAGAAAATTGTCGGTTCGTCAATTAGATCTGGTTTGTACGTGATAACTGTGACTGCTAATGGTTTGAATAAAACTGCATCCGCTTTCACTACAGTGACTGTGATTGATGGGGCAGTTCCTACGTTCACTATAATAAATGCACCAAACAAGGCGATATCAACTTCTACACAGTTGAGTATTACTGCCATTCCGACTTTTTCTAGTTTTAATCCTTTATTGTCTACATTCGCTTGGGAAATTTCGTCAAAAGCTGTCACTTTTGCATTACCTTCTACCATTACAGTTACCTCACCTACTCTGAACATTCCAAGTGGTACTCTTGGTCAGGGAACATACCAGTTTGTACTGACAGTCAAATCACCTACATCAAGTATTCCTGGCTCTAGTACAATAACGGTTACCTATGTGTCTAATAATATTATTGCTGGCAATTTGACCCTAAGCTCTAGTAGCGGTCCTGCCCTATCATTTATTACTGCAACTGCTTCAGGATTCTCAGACAAGGATTCATCAAGGGATACTACTTATCAATTGTTATATAGTTTTTCATTTATTGATCCAACTTCGCAAAAGTATATTATTGCTGCATCTAGCTCTCTATCTTCATCCGTTCAAATTTCTATTCCATATTTGAAAGGTGAAGGCTCGATTGCAATCCAAGTGACCGCATCCAATGAATATGGATTCAGTGCAGTTGCGGTAAATACGTTTGTAGTTCAAGCACCAGTTATTCCTGGACTGGGCTCCGTATCCAATTCTACAAACTCTACTGCAGTGACACAATACTTTTCAGATCAAATCAAATCCATATCACTCACGAGTGCACCCACTATAAATGATTTGACGCTGATTAGTTCTGCTCTAAATCTAATTAATACTGTACAAAACAATAAAGCGAAATCAAATATGGAGAGCACTTCTGCTCCCACAACTTCTTGTAAAAATGATTGCTATAAGCGTGGTGTGTGTTCCAATGGTTTATGTCAATGTCAAAATGGGTTTGCTGGTAGCGATTGCGGTTTTTCTGTGGCTGAACTCGAACTCCAAAGAAATTTTGTTGCGAACGCTTTAGCTGTTATAACCAACGCTCTAAGCTTTATTAATAACTCTACTACATCCCTTGCTATAGATCAGCAAGTAGATAGCGCAGTGAACACCATGTTCATAGCCACATCTAATCCAGATGTAGTCACTTCTTCGGCAACATCCGACAGTTTCGACAAGATTACAAATATGCTGACACTCACGAAAGGAGTACTGTCAGTATCGACGAGCAATAACGTTCTTAGCGTTGTTGCAAATTTGTTCTTAGGGTTTAATATTCAGTGGAGTTCCTCTCGTAGCATTAAACAATCATCGGATATTGTTGTAGCCAAGAAGGGTTATATGGCTGCTTGTAATATTATGGATAGCATTGCAGCTGGACTGAATGCAGGTGACCAACCAATTGTATTAGGCGACTCTATCAAAATTATGGTAGCCAAAAACTTCGGTTTTAACATTAACCAAAAAACAATACTAGGGGTATCTAATGGTACTGATAAGCTGACCATACCAATTAATGCTGGAGGTATAGGTGATAGTACTACTGCACTACAAATCAAAGCAATGTCACTTCCTGCGACTGTATATAAATCTGCTACGAATAAGATTGTTTCATCAAATCTGTTTACTGTACAAATAGGAGAGGATTGTGGTGCTCCATTCTCTATTAAAAGTTTGACTTCTAATATAGAATTCAGTATTACAGGTTCATTCAATACTAGTTTAATGTATGAATGCCAATACTGGGATCCAACATTGAACGACTACAGTAGCTATGGTTGTACAACTTTAAATGTGCTTATCAATAAAGTTGTTTGCTCTTGCAATCACACAACTGATTATGTTGCAGTACAAACCAATGCAACTCGGTCGATTAGAGGTCAAGCATTAAGCTCTACTGAGAGAAACATTGTTGTTGGTATTGTACTGGGAGCTATTGCAGGAGCAGTGATTATACTTGTATTATTAGTTTTCTTGATCCTTGTTATTGATGTTATCAGAAAAAGAACCATGAAGCCGAAAGTTGAAATCGAAAACGGAGGAGCGTTTACAGATATTTATCAAGACAAAAGACCTTCTTTGAAACCTCATTCACCACAAACCCGTAGGGATGTTGAATTGTACTACATGAAATAAAATCCACACAACTATTTATTTACATGATTTTCTTTCACAACTCACAAAAAAGAGATAAAGATTCCTCTATTATTCCACAAGACGTTAACCGGAGTTGTACTTTCCGGCCAAACAAATTAACAAAATGAACAATAAGTCGATGAATATACAAGAGGAACTATGTTATTCACCTCAATATTACTTATATCAGCACCAACCATCTCCAAAAATTCTCACACAGCAAGTTCAAGACAATATTCCATTACTACTACTGAGCCCTTGCACGATAAAAGAACAAAAAGAACATGACATTAAACAAGATGAAAGAAAATCATACATGCTGTTTATATTCGGTTTCATTTTTTGTTGGATATGGATTTTCAATTTTTTACGATTCAGGAATAGTGTTTCTAGCAAGGCACGGAGGTTAGCCTCATGGTCTAGAATAGCTTTTGTTGTATCAATCGCTGTGGTTTTCACTGCAGCACTATCTATTTTAATAACATTGTCGTCACTTTACTTGTCTAATAGCGAATTCAATTGAATCGTGAGAGCCGCCACGTTCATTAGGAAAAAGTGCTACGTTATTCACAACCAGTCATTAAAATACATTTAAAATATTTTTATTCAACCTCATCTAAATAGTCTTTTACTTGAGAAGGAGTCAAGATCTTAAACGAGTGATCGTTTCCGATGATACCAAGCTCAATGTTGTCCTCAGTAATTTGTCCATCAAAGCCTTCCTTTAATGTCAATATTGCTGTGTGGATGGCATCTTCAAGTTCAATTTCTTTAGTGTATCTCTTTTCCAAGAATGTGTTTGCATTAATCATGTTTTTTCCAATCGCTGATGCTTTCCATGCCCAGTAAGAACCTGATGGATCCACTTGGTAGAGATGAGGTCCACTTTCATCATAACCAGCAATCAATAAACTTACACCAAAGGGACGGACACCACTTACATAGGATAAGTACATGTCAAAAGTTGAAACTTACCCTGATTGAGTATATTCTTGCATAACACCAGCCATCTCTCTTACTAGCTGACTTACTGGAATGCGCTCTTTGTATACACGGAAATATTGTTCTGCTTGCTTTCTTCCCTTCTTGACCAGTACTCTAGCATCAGGACCCATGCCACTATATACCATACCGATATGATCGGTTAAGATTGTGACCTTTTGTAGTGAAGTATGGTCAATTAATGGGGAGGGTTGCTTCTTTTCTGTTGCAATCACAACTCCGTTTGTTGCTTTGATAGCGAGCGAGGTGCTTCCTGCTTGTACAGCATTTAAAGCATATTCGATCTGTACTAACTTCCCTGATGGCGAAAAAGTGGTTAAAGAGAACGAGTATTCAGACATTTGTTGTTTCTTGTTCTTTAATTTTGTTTGACCTTGCTGGATTCCGATCTTATTGATGGTCAACCTTAGCTTCTATTTTTAATGTGTTTCCGGAAGATGTAAGCACCGTTCCCTTCTTACGTACGACCTTGACAAGGACTGATTAGTGTTCAATATTTAAAGAATGGATTGGACATAGTTGCGAATGCATATTTATAAATAAAGAAAAATTTATCTTCAATCTAAATGAATAGACTGATGAAATGTTCACGTTGGTCGTTATTACATCACGCTCTAGTATTGTGAGTCTTGGTGTTTCTTTTGTTCCTGTCTCTTTTGTTCTTCGTTTCTTACAAGGCGTTCCCTCTCCTCTTGCTCTCTTTTTTCTTGTTCCTTTTTTTGTCTTGCCAACTGTTCCATGTGTATCATGCGGTTTTGGTCCTCAACTAAATCTCTATTCATTTTCTGATGGTGTGAGTGTGTGTAATATAGGTTCCGCTTACATCTTGTATCCCAAAAAATTTGTTGGTGTTGTTACTCAACTTGCGGAAAATACTAATCAGGCTTAAATCATTTCGTTATCCGTTCAAAGATGTCTCCGATTGAGGAGTTACGATGTTGGCCGAGGCCACCGCACGTTGGCACAATTCTTAATTTTTTATTTTAATGACACCTGATTGGTGATTTGCATGCGAACAATAGCTCAAGCAATCACGTCATATCAACAAATTGTTTTGATGGCACTCTGATTAATATTATTAGATCGATTTCCGATTCATTTTTGCCATGATAAAAGGACTTCTAATACAAAGTCCATCCTCCGCCGGAACTGTGATCTATTTGTAGCTCGACAACCTCGCGTTACAAAACAACAAATTACAAATAAACCATGGATCAGATGGACACTGGCGAAGATACTGTGCCGAACAGGTTCAAGTATAACGAGATTTTACCAGAATTTATACGCAGCGGGCTTGTGGAAGAGTCGGAGCAATGGAAGAAGCAAATCTTTGAAGGCTTCGAAAAAGTCGCGGCTCAGGAAAAGAAGGAGTGGAACATCCTACTTTCAACTATAAGGTCGTTCCAACGGTTAGTGCGACTATTTCAACTCATCTAATTCTCTAGTTATATATCGACGGTACATTACCCACTAACGATCGAGGAAAGAGAGAGAATCTGCAATCTGCTTGTGCCCATGCTCACAAACAAAGATACCAGCATCGACCATCAAGCTCGCATCGCGAACGTACTAAATAAAGTCCTGAAGTACGTCCCATCTTTAACAAATTATTGACTTTTCAGGGATAAGCTCGATCTAAACATTCAAGTGGACTGGAGGCCAATCTATGATTTGATCAAGAGGCACTACTTCCGCAAGAATAGAACATTACTATACATGCCAATAGAGTAAGTACAAATCGCTTTAATTTTCCGTAAAACCTTCCAGACAGCACCGTAAAGCATTTTTAAATATAATATACAAACTACGCAAGTACTTCCCAGCAGAAACTGCCACCGAAGAGATTTTAAGCGAGTTAAGACCCATGCTATGTCCACATGACTTTATTTGTGGATCCGTCCAAAGCATCCTGTGTCTACTCATTCCAACCAAACCACCCGCATCCAATCCATCCGAAGGAGAACCCTACTGGCTTGGAGAAGTACTAAGCATCTGGCAGTGGTCATCCAACAATCCCTTCTGGGACCTCAACTTGATCTCTCTACTGCGTCGACTTTCACAAGATCGCATGGGCAACATCAATTGGGACCCATACCTACAATTGATCTTTACGAGAATACTAAGATCTCTGGATCTACCCATAGGAAACACACCACCACCGTCCAGTTACAATAGAGTGCCAGGAATGAACTCTACGTTATTCGGAGAACCCAATACTTTCAAGACACAGCTCATGGAACAATCAGCTCAATTGTGCATCTCATTAATCAGTCCGATCAACGACCAACCGTTCATTCTACTTTCGAAACTATTCAAGTCCATCGAACAATTTTATCATCCGTCCAATGGAGGAGAGTGGAGCGATTGCTTGGGATCCTTCTTGTATGATTTGAGCAAGAGATATGCCAGAAGATTACTTCAAGAACAAGAAAGCAACACCAACAAACCATTCCACCTCAACGACGAGACCAATCGTTGCATGGTTGGTTTGTTGTATCCCATCGCAAAGATGGCCATGTTCAGCAAATCACATCGATTATCGCTATGTGCCATTCAAAGCATCAAACACTTGAGTTACGTGCTGCCGGAACAAGTCTTCCCCACGCTCATGGAATCAATCTCTCACGCATTACAAACATTAACAGAAACACATCAAACCAGCGCCGCCATGGAATTACTATCCGTGGTCATCAGTCCCGTGCTAAACAAGAAGGATCAATCGCTGAATGGATCCGATTACGTTGCCGATCTGATGCAATTGGCACTGCCAGGGATCGACACCAACGATCACTTAAAAACATTAACGACATCAAAATTCTACACGTCGCTACTTTCAATCATGCCGCTGCTCACCAACTCCGGTGAAGGTGCGCCCGTTGCGGTGCAATACTTTGAAGAATGGAGCATACAATTCTTATCCAGAGCATTTCAAATTCTACATCACCTGGCACCACCGAGCGAGAACAAAAAAAAGAAGGGCAAGGCGATCATGAGCATGGATATCGTTCCGTCGTTCGCGCTGACCAATGCCACCAAAGTATTATTCCAACAAGTCGATCTGCCCCTACACGCGTTATTATCCAAAAAAGTGATTCAGTTCGTATCGAGCGAATTCTTACCCAATGCAACCAAACAAATCGGCATGTTGTGTAGATCGGCAGCAATGGTCGAATCAGATGCGACGAATCCAAATTACGATCCGTTAGATCCATTCATTCAATTATTCTACAAGAAATTAATCAAGGATCATTCGAATCAAGAATCGACTTTGAATCACTTGACCGATAACGAAACCAATTACTACCTGCGTATATTGGGCAAAACCATTCAAAGAAATCAACACGTTCACAAGCACTCGAAACCACTGCTCACCATTTTGAATTTGATTTCACGATCGGAATCGGACAGCACCAGCAAGACTAGCGGAAAGTTACTAAAGAATGTATTACAGAGCTTGACGTTGGTTTATCCATCAGAATACAGAAGCGTTTCTCCGAGCGTTTGGAATTCAAAATCATTCCGAAACGAACATTGGAACACATGGGGTCGATTCACGACCATCGACCAAGTAGATGCACGATGGCACGTTCCTTCCGATTCCGAAATGAATAGCGCCGTCGACATTTATAATCAATTTGTGATTCGACCGGTTGATTTATTGAATCAATACGTTGCCAATCCATCGTCAATCACAAAAAGTCAATTCACGTGGTCGCTGGTTCGAATCAGATCGTTATTGAGGGGAGCTTCTTTAATGTTACCAGAATTAGAAAAATCGATCGCCAATCAAGAATTTACAAAGAGACACGTCAGGAACGAATTTAATTGTGGCGATGTGTTGGTTCAAGATTCATCGAGATTTGAAATGAATCGATTTGATTTGGGATCGTTATTGCACCGAACGTGCGGCGTGGTGAACAAGAACGGAAGCGATACCAAATTGTTGAATCTAATCATTAAAACCTATCACGCATTGATTTGTTATCGATCGGAATCGTTCCAAAAAATGTTGGACAAGCAAAAGCAATTCGCAATCTTCAAGAGAAATATGCACAAGAGCTACAACAAGAAACAATGTTACGCCAGACAAGTCATGATTCAGAAGGCACATTGCGAATTCGTATCGAGAATTTACATGAGAGTGATTCCGTTCGCTGATTTACATTCCGAAATGATTAGCGATCTGTATGATTTGAGCATTTGTGAATTTTCAAAAGTGAGATTGAAAGCTCAGAACGTATTTGCCAACGTGCTCAAATTGTTCCATGGTAGATTACTTCCCAAATTCATTCGACCAGCCATTCGCACGTTACAAGATTTGAATTCCACCAACGAACAAATCAATGGAGCGATTTACATTTTACACAAATCAAGCATCTTGAAGAGGATCATGTCCGATTGGCAAATGTTGAGCGAATTCATGTTGGCGATCAACAAGACTCATCACATCGACAAACCAACCATTCAAACAAGACTCAATAATTTATTCGTATCCGCAAGCGTTCATTTCAAGGAATTAAAGATTGAATCAAAGAGCGACGAAACACATTATCGCAACATGGTGAATGGATTGTTAAATCTAATCAAGAATCCAGATTTACATTGGAGGTACCAATTGATGGTTTATACCGTCCTGGTGCTGACCATTCGTTCCGATCACGTTGTTTATTTCCCAATCGAAGGCATTAAAATATTCCTCAAGGCCATCACCTCCGACATTATTAGCATTCGAGTCGGTGCCATCAAGGCCGTCAATTTGATCCTATCGCAATACAAACCCAACCAACCCAAGAGAATCGTTCATTACCAAGACGATTTTCCATTTGATTTTATGCAATTATCAAAATCAAGTCACGGCGATTCCATTCCAAAATCAAAATCAGAATGGGAACGATTGGAAATTCACGACAAGAATTGGTTTGGTTGGAATGCAAAACCAAAATCATGTCAAGTATATGATTATTCGAAATCAGTTACGTTTTCGAATCACGTCCAAGAGATGAAGATTGGCACCAGCAGCATCGTGTTGCAGGATGCTCAGTGGTTGAATAAATTGTTCGAATTGTTGAGCATGCAACCAAGACCCAATCGATACAGCTTCGAAGAAACAACCGCTCATTTGTTCAAGGGCATGTTTCAAATCTATGGACCTGATCTTTTGAACGTTACGAAATGTCATTTGGAAAAAATAATTTCGCATGCTGGATCTCAAAAACCAGAGGAGAGAAGCAACATTGCGCTCGCTTCAGAGTTTATCGGTGGATTCGTTCGTGGAAGTAAACATTGGGCATTCGAAGATCGAGAATCGGCATTCGATTACATGATGCCATTATTGGATAAATTACTGAGGGAATGTAGTTTATTGTGCATTCCTGATTTACAAGCAGGATTGAGATTTATGATTTATGATTTTGATGTGAGGCGCATCCATCGCATTCGCGATTTGTTGATTAGAAATTTGAATCTAAACGGAGGAACCACCGCAAGTCAAGTCAAGAGCTTGAGTTACTTGTTGCCTGCATTCAACGAAATTAGTTGGAGGGATTTAATCACTCAAAATCATTTGGTGAATGATATTCTAATTCGTCAAATGTCACAGCCTTATCAACAAGTAAGAGATGGAATTGCCAACTGCATGATGTTGCCGTTTAGATTTGGTTGGGTGCCCGCTAGAGATGCGACCACTCAGCATTTGATCATGAGACAAGATGAATCCAGCGTTCCACAATCTCATTTGAATCAAATCATTCGATCGATCAATGATCAATTGGTCGAATTGAAACAATCACAAATTTCGAATGCAGATTTGAACGCCGATTCGAGCGGTGCAAATTCTGCCCTGGTTAGTTTTAGTAGGACGCTGGTGACGTGGTTACAGCACGTGATTGGAGGTAATAGCAGCAGCATGAGCATTGCTCCTTATATCGACATGATGGTGCCCATGTTGAGCAGCGTTTATGCAGTTGGTAATGATTCGGAATTACAGAGCGCTTGTGCACGTGCTTTTGTGACCATTAGCACCAGTTTATTCTCCAAAAAGAGCGTACATCAAATCATGTCCCTCGCCATGCAAGTAGAGTCAGCAATGGCCAAAGACACGCTCAATCAATCGAACGCCATGAACTGGCGCGTTCGACTCATGTCGTTGGTCTTTGTACAAAGCTTTGCTTTCAGACATCAATTCTACTTGTTGAATAAACAAGAGGAGGATTTGTTTTATGTGCAGCTCATGACCTTGTTGAAGGATAAGAGCGTGGAGGTCAGAGAACAAGCTTGCAGTACATTAGCTGGATTCATCAAGATTGCCAACGACGAAAAGGTACAACAGCTGGTGGAGCACTTTGAGTCAGCTAGCATCAATCCAGCTAAAAAGAAGAAGAAGGCCAACAGCAGCGTTCAGTTGCCGCCTTCGATGAGCTTGCCTCCCAAATTCGATGCTCATTACGCAGTGCTGGGATTGAGTGCCTTGATTAGGGCTTATCCTTATGATGTTCCTAGCTTTTTACCAAGATTGATGGTACGGTTGGCTGATTTCCAACACTACAAGACGGTAAAGATCGAAAATAAGGATGAAGTGGCTGTGAGCGCGCAAGTGATTAATGATACGGTAAGGAAAACATTTAGTAACTTTTGGAGAACTCATAGAGATACTTGGCACATACACAAGAGCAAATTTGAGGAGGATCAGTTGTATGTGGTGACTCAATTGTTGGTGTCTCCTGTTTATTATGCGTAAATAAATTTATTTTTTAAAAGTTGTTTTTGTAATAATAATCTAATGGAACAAGATGAAAGTGTACCTGTTGACAACGATCAAGAAGTGGACGAATTAAATACTGAACATGGTTTCCCATATCATTCATTGATTTATATATCGAGTGGATTTTTGTTTGTTTATCTATCTCAGCAACTATGGGATTACTTTAAGCCTTGGTTATATAAGAATGAGGATGTAAATTCGATAGATCAATTAATACTTTCAGTTTTCCCCTTTTCGTATATTCCAGGGTCGACGCCACAAAGTGAAATCAAGATGAATTTTGAAAAGTTTGAGCAACTCGTACAAGCATTATCACAAACAGAAAACTGTAAAAGAGCTGTATACGAGTACATGTTACTTAATTATACCCAACGCGTTTTGACCGAGAAGGCAAAACCAACAAAAAGAGAAACACAGTCGTGCCTGTGGTTAATTCTACATTGCCTCTTGTCTTTACAAAATGTGCAGCATGAGCACAACATCAACACTTGGTTACTTCGGATTTTCCATCTTGATGATTTTTATCAACATTTAGAGTTAGAGCGGACAGTAGAATCTTCCATCTCATCCATGAGAGCGTATAAGCCGGCTCGCTTTTCACAACCTATTGAAATTGTATGGCTTTCTTATGCGATCGTTTGTCATGTTTACACACATTATATATTAATAAACAATGTAATACAAACAAAGGACAAGTCAACAAAAAAGGCACAACATGTAGATCGCAAACATTTGTTCCTGCTAGAGAACAAGAGTGACCTCTACGATCAAATACGATTCACACCAGTCAAGAACCAGCTCTTACCTAACGTATCCACCCCCAAAACACAGCTTTACGATAGAAATGAGCTCAAAACAAGTACATCACTAAACAGTCACATTGGAATGGAATCGTTTGAACGTTTTATAACACATTCTAAAATCATTTTCTCATGTGAGCACTCATCACTTGTCAAATTAGCTTTGGTTTGTTTTGGACAACTCTTCGCCACTTGTGATGACCACACTGTTGGTTTTTTATTACAAGACGAATCAATCATTAAGGTATGTTTACTTTATTAATCAAAGGTTAAATCATTTTAGGTTACAAGTGTATTTGAAAAGTTAATATTGTGTCAGGATGAACAAGTTCTGATTGTACTGGGAAAAACAATTTTCACCAGCTGCGTAAGGGATTCACAGTTCTTGGCGCAGGTACTAAAAAATTCAACACTCATCAATGAGATCGTTCAACTCGCTCTCTTTTCGGACCAGGACTCAATTAAAATTCAATGTAAGTCGATGTTAACGTCTCACTAACAACTTTTAGATTTGAACGTATTGTTTTTAATATTATTGTACAGCGAAAACATTTCTCAAAAGTTGGTCCAAAGCAAACAAGCAAACTTACTTTCACAACTTTGCATCATGATGTTCCATCCACACATTCATATCAACTTTACAGCCATACAAGTACGACTCATTTCACTCTTAAATCTCACAAGTTGTAGCTGCTATATGGAATCTGTCAGTACCAGTCACTCCACTCTGCGGTAATCTCCCATAGTGATGCTAAAATCCACTCCGATAGGAACAAAAACTCAATTATACAAGTATTAAAGCACATGTGTTTTAGTCCTCATGCCAGTCTGCGTTACTATGGAACTCTTGTTTGGGATTGTTTGGTCAACCCTTCCTCTAATCCTAATAATCTTGTTTTTGATAATAGAAACGTCCGTTATCTATGCAAAGATGAGCGCTTGTTAAATCTTTTTGTGCTAATGCTAAAGGAGGAATTGGAGCCGTCTATAAAAAGAACATTAATCCAAGTCATGAGGGAAATGTGTTCCCGATCTCAAAATGATTATGAAAAAAATATTCTTACCCATCAGTTTAACGTTCCTTTTGAACTTGTTGAGATTTTGAGAAGTCACATGAAGTTTCTAATGAATCAAAAAGATAAAAACTTACAAGGAGAGGCTAAACGTCACTACCATCAGGTCATCTCATTAGTGGCTTCGAGTA
This sequence comes from Acrasis kona, assembly GCA_026419775.2. Lineage (NCBI taxonomy): Eukaryota > Heterolobosea > Eutetramitea > Acrasida > Acrasidae > Acrasis > Acrasis kona. Next base: position 2,491 of record JAOPGA020001573.1, on the reverse strand, counting down.
TTTTGTTATTGGGTTGCCTGACTGATGGTGATGAGAACATTAAGGAGTTAATGGTACAACAACACCAAGTCAACAGGTACATTACGGACTTTCTAAACATTTTAAATCAACAAAAACAACCATTTTATGATCAGATGGCACAAAAAATTCACCACGTGTCCCAACACGTCTTTTCTATGAACAGTAAATCAATTGAGAATAAAAATTAAATTTTGATTCAACCTTTCTTGAACATATCAAAGTATAGGATGATTATCGTTGTTGTGACATGATTAAGGTTTATTAATACAAAACACATTATGGGTAGTTCTTATAAATTTACATTTACCTAATGCATCATAGATAAAATACTCATGTCAAGAGTATGTATTCCTTTTAGATGAACGAATTGGTGATACACTTACTAATATCAAGACTGTATTCCTTCAGATACTTCTTTTGTGATGTCTGCAGTGACACTTATGCAAACAGTGTGCTTCTTATGTTTTGTCTCCCTCACGAGCGTGTTCTCATTTGCATCAACTGACAATGTGTCAGTCACACAGTACGAATTTGTTACCTGCTGAGGCCTTAACCAAAATTTAGTAGTTTGTGATGGTTCCGCTTTTTAAATGTCTTAAAAGCATCCTACATGAAATTTCAAGTCCACAACTCAAGGTAACATGAATGAGTTTCTTCAAAATTGTTCTGTTTACAAGATGCAAAACGGAGTTGTTGAAACTTCCCTAAAGGTGGATGACCTTTTTGATGTCAAAGGGAAAACAGTAGTCATTACCGGTGGCACAAGAGGAATAGGTTTAATGATCGCTAAAACATTCTTGAGCAACGGATGTACAGTTTACATAAATTCAAGAAGTAAAAAGTCCTGTGAAGAGGCAGAGAATAGCTTAAACAATAATCCAGAACCTGGCTATGGAAGAGCTTACGCAGTAGATGCTGATTTAGGAAACGAGGAAGGATGCATCAAATTCTGTAAGGAAGTCGGACAAAAACAAGCAAGTGTTGATGTGTTGGTAAGTTAATAAATACGTCCCAAACGTCTAAGAAACAGGTCAATAATGCCGGAACCAACTGGGCTGCTGGAATTGAGAAGTATCCAGATGCAGCATGGTAAGAAATTTATTCACCTTTCCTTTAATATCTGATAGGGACAAACTATTGGCTTTGAATGTAAAATCTGCCTTCACCATGACAAAGTTCTTGTTGCCATTATTAAAGAAGAGTTCTGGTGGTGGACGTGTTATTAACATTGGATCCGTTCATGGCGAGGGCACTCCTATTTTTGAAACTTATGCTTACAGCAGCTCCAAAGCCGCTTTGCATCATTTGACAAGACATTTGGCGAGCACATTGGCTCAACACAAAATCAATGTAAACTGCATTGCCTGTGGATTCTTTCCCTCTAAAATGACAAAAGAAATATTTGAAAGTGGAGCAGCTCAAGATGTGTTGGATAACATTCCATTAAAGCGCGGCGGTGGACCAGCAGATGTTGGCGGTATGTGCGTGTTCCTATCCTCACGCGCTAGTCAGTGGGTAACTGGAGCCGTCATTCCTCTTGATGGTGGACTTCTCATAAGTGCTTTGTAGAAATAAAATCATGTTTTTAACAATTTTGTAAGGCAGTTGAGAGGGAAAATTATTCGTTCTCCTGTTGTTTGATATGAATGATAGGAAGAGGAAGTTGCTAGAGAGCACGATAAATGATGAATTCTCCTCAGAAATCGTCATTAAAACTTCTGGAATGGAATCGGTATTTAAACCAGAAGAAAAAGAAAATGTTTCATTGGTGGCTTGTGGATTTGGAGGACCAAGTAAGGTGAGGAGGATGGATAATCACCTATATAAAATTGTGCCGAACATGGACGAAATAATAGAAAAGCAAAAGAGGGAACACGAAGAAGAAATGTTAAAAAGGAAAGAGGAAAGCGATGGTGAGGCTTCGGAAGAAGAGGCGGAGAAAAAAGCACCAGCGCAAAGAAAAAGAAAAGACGGGCTTGTTAGCGAAAATTTTGTCAAATATAACATGAAAAGATCATCCAGAAGAGGTGCAAAGACAAGGCGATACAAAGCAAAAGGTGGTGGCTTATCAATGAAAGAAATGCAGAGACTATCTGAGTTAAATGAGGAAGATGCTCCTAAACCACATAATGATGATGATGAAGTAGAGGAACCATATGAAGATAAAGAAGAATTGAGCGCAGATCATCATGTAATTGACTACTCACTAAAACAGTTACTTGACCCACAAGAAGGTCCGAAACTACTTCTTAAAATTGCAAACAAGCACCTGTACAATAATATTGTGTCATTCCGTGAAGGACAGTTAGAATCTATTCAAAATATTCTTCGCAATGAGTCCACTTTAGTTGTACTTCCGACTGGTCAGGGTAAATCGCTTTGTTATCAACTTCCTGCTCTAGTCTTAACTTGTAATGCAGCAATCGCAAAGCGTTCAATTGTACTTGTTGTCTCCCCACTTATATCTTTG
>JAOPGA020001572.1:0-19775 GCA_026419775.2 Acrasis kona | reverse complement strand
ACAAACCGTTTGATGATAAGGAGAGGTGCGGTGGACAATTCTATTCCCCCGACAGTCAACGTTGACTTTAAAACTGTCATGAGTAAGTACGTTTCACAACCAAACACTAAAATTCAGTGTCTCCCGAATTTAATGACATGCTCTTCCGTAAAATTGAGAACATACTTCTACGGCTTGCTCCCCAACAAGTGCTCCTGCATACTTTTTTCCTCAACGAATGGTATGGTATAGCAAACCTTTCTTCTACATCCACAGACAAACTTAAGCTTGCATGTGCCAAAATTGTAAAAAAAGTAATTGCTGAAGATGAGAACATTCATAGTAAGGATGGTCATGAGAGCTATCGCAATAAAGTAATGCTTGGAATGAAGAGAAAGTATGGGATGATGATTCGCCAGGACGGCTCCTTCGATCCAGCCGTGAAGAAAATCATTAGCGACACAATGAAGGAAAAGAAGAGACAGGCAAAGAATGCGGCCAAGACCAATGTGATGGAGGATGTTGCAGGAAAGTATGGAATGACCCCAGAAGAAATGGAGAAGGTTCTTAAAGATCATCAAACCAAGGGTCTGGACAATCCAGTAGACGAAGATTCACAAAAGTCTGATGTATTTGAATAAATTAACCTCCTTCAAATCAACTTTCGAGCTCCTTAATGTTACTCCCTCAGGCAGGCAAGCGTCAAAAACAGCAGCGATGACCACAGTGTCTACCACTATGTTATCATAACCCTTCTCGCCACTAGCGCCGTCCACCAAAAGCCTGTGGTGTTTTCCACTTCTGTGTTAATATCACTGGTGGTTACCAATATTTGATAGATATTACCGGTGGTGGAATTTTATTGGTGGTAAACACAAAGTCAAATTCGTCCCGGTGGTTTCCACCAAATTTTATGAAATTGGTGTTGACCACCACTTTTTCCGCCGATTAGAATTATTTATTTTTATTTATTCGTGCCGAGCCCTAGTGATACGCGAGGCCTGCAGCAAAATAGTCGTCCTTAATTCAATGCAGCTACAAGAACTTAGTTGATCATGGTTATCTGAATATTCCAAAAATTCTTCACTTGAGTGTTTACAAATTCTTTGTAATTGTCACCAATCAACGTCAAACTATCAAAACCATCACAAATGTCGATCTTCGGGTTCGGCAAGAAGAAAGCTGATAAGAAAGAAGCACTAAAAAAGAAAAATGAAGAAGATCAAAGAAAAAAGATGGAATCACTGTATGGTGGAGGACAGGATCACGACGATGAAGAGGTTGCACCTATTGTATCTAATCAGACAAAATCTTCAATTATAATCATTGACTCTGAAGTGTCATGCGAAGAACCTATAAAAAATGTTGAAAAGAAGACGAGCAAAAAGTCACCTAAAAAGAGTGCAAACAAGTACAAAGAATTTGTTGTCAAAAGGGATCCAATTGTTGTAAACCAAGGCAAATTCCTGAAAAAAAGAACTCAAAGTGCACAGAACAAAGCAAGAGCTCACGCTTTCGTTCCGAGACAAGTCGATAAAATAGATGATCAGGTGTCCAAAGACATTGATGAAGCCCCAGCAGCCCACGATATGGGTGAGCAGTTTGAGGGTTTAGGAACAGTTGCTGGTATAGACATTTGGAGAGTTGTTGGTATGGACACACAAGAAGTAGACTACTCCGATAGGGGAAAATTCTACACCGGAGATTGTTACATTCTACTCAAGACCTTTGAAGGAAAAGATGCAGAGACACGTCTTCAAAGAATTCACATGTGGTCCGGCAGAAATGCAACACAAAAGAAGCGTGCCATTTGCGCCTTCCTCACGAATGAATTATACAAAGCCCTCGCAGACACTGGTAGAAGAACGATTTTCAATGGAGGAAGAAGCCAAAGAGGGTAAAGAATTCTTGAGTTATTTTGAAAAGGAGATTGATAATGCCATCTCTTACGTTGATTTCTCCAGTGGCGAGGGTGGTCTAAACAAGTATGCTGTACCTGCACACAAAGTGAGACTTTTGCAAATCATCAACGACAACTCAAGAATTTATGCAAGACTCGTCGTTCCCAGTCGCTCCTACATTCATTCATCACAGTGTGTAATTATCGATGGCACATGATGGCCATCCACGTCTTCTTGGGTCTTGACACGGACGCGCCCGAACAAATCAAAACCATCGACGTCGCCAAGCAAATATGCCACGAGGAGAGACAAGGTCGCGTGCCAGTCAAAATAGTCAGAGAGCACGATAACGACGACTCATCCCACTTGTATAAGTTATTGAGCGACGAGAGAGTTACAAACGTTCAAGACACTGACGACGACGAAGCGCTCTTGTATAAAATAACAATCACCAAGCAACAATCTGAGGAAGAAGAAGAGGAACCGACCTATGTAAAATCAGCAGAGCTGCTCCAACCACCACTCACCAGGAGTCAACTCAACGAAGAGGACTGCTATCTATTAGAAACAAAGAACATTGTCTTCTCTTGGTATGGATCCTACTCCAGCCATTACAAACGTATCGTGGCCAGAGCATTAGGCAGGTCGACATCCGAAGCCACCAATCGTCAATTCGTTCAAACACACCAAGACTGCGAACCCGTTCTCTTCAAGGAACGCTTCGTCAAAGGGTTCCATCTAATGGAAACATCAGAACAATTCTTGGATCGAAGAAAACAATTAAGCAACTATAGCAAAGGAAAGGTGGACGTTAACAAAGTGGCCAGTGAATTCGAACAATACGAACCTGCCAAAGAAGCCAAACCAGTACATGACCCTGAGGATGACGGATCGGGTAATGTAACCGTTTACCGCGTCGTTGATTCCAAGAATGCAGAATTAGTACCTCAAGAAGAGTTGGGCCACTTTTATACCAGAGAGTGTTATTTGGTACTTTATGAATACGATCGCACGAAAGCAATCTTTGGCAACATGAACAATGATTCGGACGATGAGGAACAAGAAGAAGAAGAAGAAGAAGAAGAGGAGGAAGAGGAGGAAGAAAATGTTTTGGATTATTTACATGATGATGATGATGATGACGATGGCGACGACGATGATGATTATGAATCCGACGACAGCGACTCTTATTCGAACAAATTAAACTTTATATCCAACATGAAGGGAATCACTCAAGTAGACGAGACGCCACAGGAAAGAGAAGAACGAGAGGACAGAGAATTGGAAATTCGTCGCGAAAAGGCGCGCAGAATCGTGCAGCTCCAAGAAGAACGAGAGGCACGAACAAGAGAAAAAAAGAACAATCTAATCAAGAAGAACCAAGCAGTCAAGAAGCGTAAGATTCACTACCAAATCAGAAGAATACTGTACTGCTGGGAAGGATTAGAATCAAAGAATCAAGTGCACGCGAGAGTGCTCAAGAAGAATTTCAAACAATTGGTCAACGATCCGATCAATCCGGCTCATCTCGTCACCGTGCAAGAAGGAAAGGAACCCGAACACTTTTTGAAGATTTTCGAACACATGATGGTGATCCACCAGGGCGACACTCTACAAAAAAAGTCGCCCTACGACAGTCGGTTGTATCGCATCTATTGCAAGACGGTCACCAACTCAAAGGCCATCGAAGTGGATCGCAGGAAGTCATCGCTCAACTCCAACGACATTTACGTGCTGGTGGGCCAACACACGTGTTACGTATGGAGCGGCATCTACACTTCTGGCGCAAAAAAAAAGATTGCGTTCAAGTTGGTGCAGTCGGTCATCACCGGCAACAAGGAGGTGACCGCCATCGACGAGGGAATGGAACCAGAGGAATTCTGGGAGGAGATTGGCAACGAGACCGACAAGTACGTGAGGAACAAGTTGAGGTATGCGCAGGGCGTTGCCTACGAGTGTGCATTGACCGGCAACAGCGCTGGCAGGAAGAACTTTAGGGTGATGGACGTCGGAGAGATTGGTGCTGCCTTCTTGCAACAAGATTTGACTCACTGTCACTATGCAATGATATTCGACATGAGCACCGTTTTGTACGTTTGGTATCCCGGCAGCGATCCGACGTGGAGCCTGAGGAGATTGGTGTTGAATGCTGTGCACGACATGATTCATGAGGATGATGCCGAGGAGGATGCGCCCGAGCCCAGAGGTCATCAAGAGGAGGGAAGCGAGATTGTGGTGCCTGGTAGTGCCAAGGTCAAGGTGGAGGAGATTTTCAGAGCATCGGAGCCACAGGCATTCAAGATGGCGTTCCCCATGTGGAGAGAACAAAATACATACGTGGATCAACATGCCGTCAGGAGAGAAGAGATTGAGCAAAAGGAAAAGTTGCGCGTCAAGTTGAGCATTCCCTTCTTGGAGGTGATGAGGAGAAGGTATCGTTCGTTGTTGACCGACGACGAGAATGTGAACTTGCACAATGCCATTCACATTGTTGGCGTTGGGCACACGTGTGGACAGAATGTTGATTTGTTGATGAATACGTTGGATGATATCCAGGAGCTTGGATTCAAGGACAAGGATGTGGAGGTGTTGGAGAGCTTTTCCAGCGATTTGTTGACGTTTGTATTTAGAAACAAGGACCAACTTGATTTGGCTTATTAAAAATATATTTTTTGAAAAGGATTTTTTTTGATCATGAGCCAGTCCAGACCATCATCGGGCGGTCCTACAAATAAGTTGAGCGTTGAAAAAGAGCAAGATGATATCAAACGGCTGGAGGCAGAGCTAGAATTGGTGAAGAATCAAATTGCAAAGGAGACCACCAAGAAGGAAGCAACGTAAGCGAATCTGAAACATTCAACTAAAAATACAGCAAGAGCACGTGGGGCAGTGCAAAGAAGATCGCTTCTGCTGGGACCATCAAATCTAATCGTACAGTCACCAATCAAACCAAATCTACCACTACCACACAGATTCAAAAAAAGAGCACAAAGTAGGCGTAATGTTATTTTTATATTAAACATGAAAAACTTGTATACAATTTGTAACCTCTGATCTGCATATTGGGCACATTTTAGAACTTATAATTATTGGCGCGCATTCCTTGCACAAAGCATAGTGACCACAAGGCACGCATAGATGGGATTTGTTGTTCTCCATGCAAACCACACACTCTACGTCTTCGGAGACATCGTTTGATTCGGGCTGTTTGTTACTTATTGGTGGAGCCAATGGTGCTGTTGCTATTTGGTCAACAGCAGGAAGTATTTGTATGCTTGGAATGTTTTGGTGTGGGAGAGGAGGAGGTACTTGTAGTTGCATCGGGATGTTCCGCGGCCGTTGTATTTGTACATTTTGATCACATCGTGGCGGTTGTGGAGTCAAGGAACGTTGTGGTAGGTCTTGACGGTGATTACATGGAGATCGAGCAGATAGACTGCGACCAGATCGGATCGGATGATTTTGTTCAACAAGCAAGTGTGGTGCTGGTAGGCTCTCTTGGGGCAATTGAAAATTAATATCGGTCCTCCGTCTGGAATTCTTTCTTACATGTTGCTTTATTACTCTTCTTATTTCTTTGTTTGGTGCTACCCTTCTCGCTATTTTATATGGGTCGATAGCACCATGATTCCCAAGGTACTTGATCACATCAGCATGACCATACTTTGAAGCATAATATATTGGGTTACAACCTGCGAAGTCAATTTCCGACACTAAATCAGGGTTTCTTCGTATGAGCCTGCGAACTTCATTCAAATTTCCAAGCCGGCATGCTGTAAAAATGTCTAGTTCCCTTGGTTGTGACATCGGCGAGTTTATTCTTTCTATCGGAAGAGTGCTGGCCCTCATTTTATTATGTACATGTTGAATGCGTTCAGAGCTGTGAGAATGGTGACTGTTTCCCATTGTCAATGATTGGTTGACCTTTGATTCTAAAAGAATTCTTATTTATACAAAAGCTCTGACCAAAAAAGTACCTACATCAGATACAATAAGATACAATACCACTTAATCTGTATATTGAAAAAGTAATTTTAAACAGACACCGTACAATCAAAATGCATTGTCAACAAGTTTTATTTTGTCAAAAAGTTTGATAATAATGTAGCATCTGTTGTACTAGAGGACGGACAGGACATTAAAATACCTTCACTGTGCTTGTATAAATATTGGCGCGAGATAGATAGAAACATCCTGTTGGTGTTGTGGTGGCGACGGCTGTTCAGGAGCTCTACAGTCCATCAATACATTTAAATAATTGAATAAATATTGTGAACTGTCACCTTTCAAGCATCATACCATGTCATACTCCTCGCTCTACCGTAGATAGCACACATGGATCAGTCAGTTTATTAATGAACTCTCAGAGAGCAAATGAGGCCGATTTTGCCGAGTATGAGACCAAACTCTGCATCTGGACACAAGGTAGAGCAGCTTCGAACTCTCATCTATTCTTAGAGAAAAATCACCGAGAATCAGAGGCAAATCATTTATATGACAGATAACTTTCAAAACCCAGTTTTTCAGTTCTCAAGTAAAAATGTTTTTGCCTCGATGCGTTCTTCCTATAACAATATTGAATTGGATGTTTAAAGAGCATCGTTGCGTGCCTTCCGATGTCATCCAACGTTTTAGGGTTGTGAAATGTTTTCATATTTGATTATATAATCTCTTCTAAAGTAATAGCATAGAATGTGCTGTATCAATCAATCATCCTCCGCATACGACGTGTTTATTCCTTATCTCCACAAGAGCGAGTGCAGCGGATGTTCGCGTCCTAACGGCAATTTGGATTGTAATTGTAATTGAGCTTGAGGACCGGAAAATAAATAAGAAGGAACGTAATTGAAGTTTCTTTCACACCCAAACAACATGGAATTCATAACAAGCAACCTTGGAGTTACAGTGGCTGTTGCGGTGATTGGATTATCGCTAGTGTTGTATTTCACTAAATCGAAGAGCCCTAAACCCACAGCAGAGAAGAGCAAAGTTGAAAACCTAAACCCTCCAATAAGCAACATTCCAACAAACTCTGTATTTTATGGCCAAAAGGAAGCCACCATACATCCAAAACTAATCGAGAAGACAGTACTGACAAGTGGTGTGTGCCCTGTCAAGTTGTATCGCTTCCAACTAGATGACCCTAAAAAATCACTTGGTCTGCCCATTGGTCAACACATTTGGCTTACTGCAACAATAGACGGAGAAGAAGTCAAGCGCAGCTACACTCCTTCATCTACTAATGATGACCTTGGATTCTTTGATTTGGTCGTCAAGGTATACCCCAAAGGAAAAATGTCCCAGTATTTGGATCAACTAAAGATTGGCGACACTTTAATGGTTAGCGGACCCAAGGGCAGGTTTGTTTACGAGAAGAACAAGTACGCCAAGATTGGAATGATTGCTGGTGGTACCGGTATAACACCCATGCTCCAAGTAATTAAGGAGATCCTCAAGCACCAGGACGACAACACACAAGTATCTCTATTGTTCGGAAACATTACAGAACAGGACATCATCCTCAAGGAAATGATTGAAGAGCTTTCAGATAAGCACCCCAGATTCAAACCTTACCACGTGCTCAACGAACCACCGGAAGGATGGAAACAAGGAGTTGGGTTCATTTCAAAACAAATGATTCAAGACTACATGCCAGAAGCAGGCGAAAACATGAACATTTTAATGTGCGGACCGCTGCCAATGACCAACGGAATGACAAAGATTTTGAAGGAAGAGTTGGGCTATGAAAGAAAACATTATTTCTGCTTCTAAAACGTTTAATAAATGTATTCATTACAACAATACAACCATGACTGAAATGTTGTCCATACTTCCTTTCTGTAGTGATGTTTTTAACAATTTTTGACTCATCTCTTGCGCAGTCATTGACTCGCTCTTGATTAGGTCCACAGCTTCTTGATCCGTCAAAACGTCCCAGACACCATCACAAGCTAATATCAAGTGAGTGTGTGCGTTCGTTAGGGTCACTTCGGTTTGGTAGGGTGTGCTGATTACCCATTCTTTCATTGCATGGTCCCCAAACGCTCTCGTGACGCTCAAAATTCCGTTGACTCTATTAAATGTTACGAAGCCTCCCTTGTCTTGAATCCTCTTCACTTCACTTTGCTCGGATGCCTTGTGATCGAATGTTAGTCTTTTCGCGATTCCACCCTCATTAATGACGACGCGCGCGTCTCCACAGTTGGCTGTGTATAATTTTCTTTCCGAGCCTTGCTTACACAAATAGCAAGAAATGGAAGTGGTTCCATTGTATAAAGCTTCTTTTGTTTTTAAAGCTTCATCCATTTCAGCATACGCTTTTTCGTAAGCTTCGCTAATGTTGGAAGTTTCTTTTAAATGGGATTCAAAAATCTTTGAGAATGTTATACCACCACTAACTGAAGACATACAGTATGAAATGTTTTTTGAACTTGAAGCACGGCATTTTTTCCTCCGTGCCCATCATATATCGCAAAGTAGCCACTGTCTTTATCATCTCTAAAAGCGTCAATCATGCAGTGTCCGTCCTCCATGGTCCTCCTGTATCTACCGTTCATTTCCTCGCAGAATCCAATGTCTTTAATGCTTTTGAGTGGTCTGGATGGTAGTTTTGTATAATCTCCATTTTGTTGGTGTTCAGGGGCTGGTTCGGTATCTGGGGTGTCGTCAATAAAGTCGCTAATACCTTCAGATTTTGATGTAAACTAACAGGGATTAGTATGGTTGTGTTCTGCTACGCACCATTCGTGAAAAGAGAGACTTCAGTTTTTTTGTCTTAAAACGGTAGGTTGACTAAAGAGTTAGTTAGAAGTGCTGGGAACACCATCTTGAAGCACTTCAGAACAATTGAAGAGAACATCAACAACAATGCCTCTAAATCATTTTGCTGAATTTCAGTTCAAACATGTACGTGTGGGTGAGTGCATAATTTGTTCAATCTATTCTTCATGAGCCCACCAGAGTTGAATCAAATAACATATTCCAGAAAGATTCGGAAATAAATGTCCCTTTCATTCAACATCCGTCACATCCATGGACAAGTTTACCAAATATAACTATTCGTTGATGATGGAAACAATAAAACATCATTTATTTTAAATGTTATACACTTCAACTTTTGATTGTATAATCTTCTTACAGAATGGACACTGTTGCATGTGACTAGCACAACTCTTGCACACAACATGTCCACAATCAAAGGCTGTATTTTTTTCATGCTTGGAGCAAACTTCACACAACATCTCTCCTGTAGTGGTGGGCGACGACGTAGAATACACTGTCTGCACAAATCCATTGTTATGATTGATGGGCTTATCGACGCTCACGCTGCTCCTCCTGGATTGTATCAAAACGCTGCTCATGGACTCATCATCAAAATCTTCTTCTGCACTCTGCACCCATATTCCAACAGTCTTTTGCTTAAAGATTCTTCTCCTACACAAACAACAAATCATCACCACCGATACGATCAACAGCAACAAACCTATCGTCGATCCCAATCCAACCCAAAAGAACCACGCAATCTTACAGTGCTCCGAACCAGGTTCGCTCAATTCGAACCACATGCACGGCGCGCACTGATCGGAGCCCATGCTTGATGAAGTGTTGCGTGGACACAACAAACAGCTTTGCAGAGAACCTTGTCCATACAATTTATTAAAGGTACCTGCTGGACATGGTGCACAATCGCTCATGCTATCGTTTCTAAATGTTCCTGGAGCACAGTCCAAACAAGTGGACGAAGAGATTTCAGAGTGGCGACCCTCTCCACACGGCTTACATGAATCTTGACCGAGTTGATCTTGATAAGTGTTCTTGGGACAAGGATTACATGCGCTGCTCATGGTCTTGTTTTGATACTGACCTGCTCTGCACCATTTACATGTTACTTGTCCCTGGTCGGAGGTGTATTGGCCCTTTGGACAGTCCATGCATGTGGTGGATGCTGTTTCGTTCTGATATTTACCAGCATCACAGCTCATGCAATAGTCCATTCCATCCGCCGGAGTGTATTCTCCGAACGGACACTGCTCGCAATCACCAGTGGTAGTGTTCACGAAGAAACCTCTTGTGCACCAATTAATATAAATGGTTCCGCTATCTCCATTCGATGTGCATGAACCTCCAGTGGATAATCCTCCCGTGGAGTTGATGATGCTGGATATCATGGGCGTGCATTCCGTGTTGTTGAGTGCATTGTAGAGGATGGAGACGCGACCTCCACCTCCACCGCCACCATATCCCCACTGACTATCGCCACCCCTGACGCTTATGAGATTGTATTTTTTATGTTTGTAAAGATTCCACACAATGTGACTGTTCGCCGTGGTTAAAAGTGTAACGACAAAGTAGCTTACTTGTTGAAACCTGCCAAGTTGATTCTCACCGCTCCTCCGCTTCCTCCTCCTGCAAATTCTGCCACGGCTGGTAAACCCTCGGAGTTGATGTACACGTGATCGTCGTCCATTTGATTGTCAATGTAGAGGTTGCCCTTGTTGATGTCAATCTTGATGTAACCACCGCCCATCCCTATTCAAAGTAAGATCGAGTAGTACAAAATTCGAACTTGCCTCCTGTGGCGGCCAAATTATTTCCTGGGCCTCCACCCGAACCCAAATGCATTTCGGTTAACCGAGCGTCGCCGTATGTAGGGCCCGGTTCACAATTCTTGCAGCATCCATGTCCCCCCTCGCCTCCAAAGCTTCCCCCGCTGCCCACCATCTTGTACCTTCCATTAGTGCTTGGTCCAGATTCACCATGACCATCACCTGCTTCTGGTGGAAACCCAAAAGCACTCAGTTGACTTTCATTTCGTAGCGTAATGTTACCGTCGGCGACGCCCAGAGTGATTTTAAAGGCCTCTAACTTGGATCCTCTCCTTAGTTCAATTCCACCATCCATGAATATATTAATCTATGTGTAATGTCGGTAAAATGATTTTGCTTGTACATACTTGACAATAAATTTTTTCACATACAACAGAAACGTGGTCAGTCAATACGAGATAACCAGTCCCAGCCAATAGCACACTGGATTCAAATGGGTATTTGCGCGTCCGTTCTATATAACATGTTGTATCCGGAGTTCCTCTGTCGCATTTCATATTTGATGAATATATACAAGACGCAAGTGTGCACACAACAAATAAACTTATCCATACATAATCTTTTTGCTTCATATCACGATTCAATCCTTATGTTCATGTATCTATCTTTTTGTAATTATCGGCAAACTTTAAAAAATGCAATCCTTTCCCGATTTCTTATCAAAAGCAGGTAGTCGATTGAGCGGAATAACAAGCGGTCAAAATCCAATAGCAGATTTTAATTTACCTCAAACCTCTCAAGTTACAAATTATTTCGGTGGGCTATTTGGTAGGAGTACTAGCGATGAATCGTCAATGCAGCAGCTACCTTCACAATCATTTTGGTTGGAGGGCGTATTTTCAATGACACAAAAACAAAGATTTTATGGATTTTTAATGAGCGTTGGATTAGGACTATTTTGCATCGCTCTTTCTACAATATTCTTACCCACAATTCTTTTAACTTCGAGGAAGTTTGCATTCTTATACACACTTGGAAATGTGTTGCTTGTTATATCAACAATGTTTTTAATGGGACCCGTTCAGCAATTCAAGACAATGTTTGGTAACAATGAGAGGCTGATTCCATCATGTATCTATACTGGATCTCTACTTATAACGCTACTATGTGCTTTTCAGGTTTGTGTTTTGTTTCTTCCAATATTAACTTCAAGGGGTGGAATGTTGCAGTTATCATGACATTTATTGTGGTACAACTCATCGCTATGGCCTGGTACTTAATAACGTACATTCCATTCGGACAAAGAATGTGCGGTATGTTGTTTTCAGCTTTTCGATCCATGTTCTAAAGTATTGTAATAAACGGAACGCATTCTAAAAATACTGTGGTTGATCATTCATTTCAAAAACAAAAATTCCTATCGATCACTCGTTGTTGTCAATAGTAAAAGATGAGTAATTTGAATGAAGAAAACTATGAAGAAGAAAGAGGTGGATTTGTTTTCGACAATGTAACCAGAAACATGTTTATGGAGACAAAGGGATATCAAGCCCCCATCGCAATGAAAACAGGAACAACGATCGCAGGAGTGATATTTAAAGGCGGTGTTGTTTTAGGTGCCGACACAAGAGCGACCAACGGACCAATCGTTGCCGATAAGAATTGTTCAAAGATTCATTTCATTGCACCCAATGTATATTGCTGTGGAGCAGGAACAGCTGCCGATACAGAGAACAGCACAGGTATGTTACATTTCGTCATCATCTAAAGTATAAAGCGCTGATTAGTAGCAAACTAGCCCTTCATAGATATAGCACAGGTCGCCAAACGCGCGTCGTGACCGCCATGACACTTTTAAAAAGAATGTTGTTCAAATATCAAGGACACGTATCGGCTGCGTTAGTTTTGGGAGGAGTAGATCTCGATGGTTCGCACTTGTATACAATCTATCCACATGGAAGCACAGACAAGTTGCCATTCGTTACCATGGGTTCCGGATCACTTGCGGCCATGGCCATTTTCGAAGAGAGATTCAAGGACGACATGAGCGAAGAGGAGGCAAAATCGTTGGTACATGCTGGCATTTCTGCTGGTATCTTTAATGATTTGGGATCAGGAAGCAACGTTGATCTTTGTGTGATTAGAAAAGATAGTGTTGAATATTTGAGAGGATACGATCAACCCAACGAGAGGAACTACCGCACATCATATGTGATTCCAAGAGGAACCACCGCCACCTTGTCGTCTACTGAGGAGGTGTTGAGCAAGCAGTTGATTATTAACGAACTGGACGATCGCATGGAGGTGGCACCTTAAATTGTACGTATTACATAATAAACATTGCTTTTTTATTTGGTGTTTTTATTCTGCTGTGGCCCGCGGCAATTGATCCTGATTTGTCCTCATTACAACAAATATAACTTGAACCTTCCAGAACCCAGCACACAACGAATGAGCACGGACACAAGGAGGAGAAGACTGGATCTGGACGATGATGAGGTTGTTGAAAAGAGAAGAAGAACGGAGAATTGTTCCCCTACTTTCAATACGCCAATACATCAAGAATTCCCAACATTCATCAACACAAGTTTGGTGATACTCGATAGTGCAGTGAGCACCCTTCATCTTGTGCCAAAGGTAAAGCAGTTGGTAACACTTCGTGGGCTTCTGGCAAGGACGTCCACAAACATCTTCTCCAAGAATATAATAATAGACGACGAGGTGTTCCTCAGGTACGGGAAGCACAAGACAAACAAAATTAATTATAATGATGGCACTCTTCTTTTAACCGGCCATCTAGAGTCAGCAGGTGTTTGGGAAAATAAAAATCTATTCGTAAAGACGCCTGGCAAAAAAAATGAAAGTGGTTTCACGATCATGATCCAACCTGGAGACGACAAACTTGAAATTAATTTAGAAATAAAGATCGATACCCCAGTGCCGTCTTGTCGTATGGTTATAAAAATACAAGATGAGAATTCCACAAAGCTTGAGTGGTGTTGTGATGTAATGACAATGGGCAGTAGAAGAAAAAAAAAGACAAGGAAGGATAGCGAACTAAGCGTATGCTTTGGACCCTTGTGGCCCATGGTTGATGTAGAGATTGCAATTTTGAACAATAAAAAACTAAACAATCCCTCTCTTGAAACAATCTCGGAAGACTCAAACAGTCCGACTACGTCCTTGTTGGATAGCGTGCTTAACGTCCTCAATCCTACCAACCAACCCGACCAGCTTTTTAAGAATGCAGAGGAAATCATGAAGCAGTCATCCAATAACCAGCATGCCATGGCGCTGCTGCAACAATATTTGACGACAAAATATCCACAAACAAATTCTCTCTTGGATGTCCTGGAAGACAAATCCATACAATCTATTTTGAGCGAACGTGATTTGGTGTCAATGATTTACTTGTGTGAGCTGCATTGTCGATATGATGCATTTTATAGACAAAACAATCACAAAGTTACGGATTATGCAAGCGAAGCCATCCTGCGCCTTGCCTCCGAACGCAACCCAGAGTTATTCTTGAAAGCGGCCTACCAATGTGCAGCAAATGATTTGAGCAAAGGATGGGAAGAAACAAAGCAGAATAGACATTATGCCATCACTGTTTATAAGTGCGACAGAGGTATTGGCATGATACCCAGGGAAAAGTCAACCGAGACAGAAATGTTGGAGTCCGATCTGTATTGCCTGAAGGCTACTGCTCTTTCAAAATTTCATCTATTCGGTGGCGCCTATGAAGAGGAGGTATCTGACCCGAACGAACTTGGCATTGACGAGGCCAACCGGAGAATTGGGATCTTGTGCGACATTATGCAGTGCAGGCACCGAGCTTTTGAAATTCGGGTAAAGTTGTGTTCCAAGTCAACTGCGTTCGCAGAAATTTGTAATGACATCTCTTGTTCACTTTTGAGTTACTATTATCTATTTCGATGCAGCGAAGCGTATACACCCACTCGCGCAATCGTGATTTTGAATGTAGTTAGAAAGCTTCAGAGCAAAGCAGTGAACCTGCAGAGGCAGTATAATACGAACATGAACCACTTAGCGTTTGTAGAGTATAAATACATGTTGAAATGTTGTGATTATGAGTTAGCTGTTGAGAACGCAAAGTCGGGCGAGGTTGGCCAAAATGATGTTAGGGCCGTCGAAAAACTTTATCAAGAAAGGGGAAACATTAGGTTACAAGTTTTAGCAGCCAGATCTCAGTGCTATCTGAAGGATAATTAAACATTTAATTTTTTTTATAACACTCATTTGCTCTCAACAACGTGACCCATGATTTGATAACGTTCCTTGTAATACTCCTCCCAATCAGCCAGCGTTCTTAATTGACCTGCTGTTAAGCCCTCTTTTGATCCAAAAGGTTGAAGGTCTTCGACCTTTAAAGATGATTTGGCGAGTCCTCTAGTAGCCTCTTTACCAGAAAACAATCCATACGCTCCCTCTGGTCCATACATTTCTGGTTTGCTAGAAACGTTGAAAACTGTGCCTGAAACAGCCATGTAGATGGGTCTGCCATCCTTTCCATCGAACTTTGACAGCTCCTCTAAAGTATATGGATCGTCCTTATTTTCTATTAATTCTTCTTCGATTGGTTCTTCCTTGACTTCCTGCTCTACTTGATTGAAGAAAAAGTGACGTACTAGAATCGTGACTGCAATCACTGCAGCAGTGAACAATACCCATAACTCCATTTCTTTGGATATCTATTTTACAAACCGGGTTTCCGATGAAGCCCCGTCACTAAGGCCACAGTGGATAGTTATTACAATTTAATGTGGCCGAGAGTCAACATATGTCTGTAGCGTTAAAATACTTCAAGAGAGAATCAAAAGTGTTTTATTTTGTTAATTAAAGTTTCAATTGTACAATGGGTTACAATTTATTTATGAATTAATTATGGATAAAGATCGGGTTCTCCAAACTCTGGCTGGTACAAACTTGATAAAAGTAAAAGATTCTTCATATCCTTATCGGCAGTCTTGTTCCTCCCCAGTCTTACATCTACATCATAAAGAATTCTATATGCCTCTGGCGAATAAGGGTTTATGCTTAGAGCCATTTTCGCGTCCTCATATGCTGATTGAAGAAGATCAAAAACTTTTAATACATGACTCTGAGAAAATCCGTGTATATGCGAAGCTTGATAGTACTTTGCGCAAGAACGAGATAAATATGCCTCATAGCTGCCTTTTGTGTGATTAATGTACTCATCCCAAATCTTGACAGCCTCGGCGTACCTTCTTACTGCAAATAAGTGCTGTGCTTCCCGAAACAAATCTTTGAGTGTATCTTGTTTTACTTCATGGATGGTCTTTTCTTCTCTTTTTTGATCATCGGAGTCGGCCCGGCGGGTTATTGTTTTTTTTGGTAGAGGTTTTTTGATAGAAATACTTTTAGCATAGTTGTTGTGTAATGGTATGATACTTCTGCTGAGAATCCCAACTGTTGTGCGTGTGTTCCGTGATATCATTTATGGTTGATCTAAATTTACAAGATTGTTTTTGTTGGGTTGATTGCGGAAAAATGAAATGGAAGTTCTTTCCTTCTGTTCCTTCTACCTTCGTTGATATTTTTATCGCTAATTAATTTGTATCTTAACCACCGGTAGCTAATTTTCAATGAGTGTGAAGTTGTGTCCTTTTGATTTTTTACTGCATGCTGTTATGGCTTGTCGTCAACCTTGTAAAATAACCGGGAGTTGTTGAGGATGCGGAAAACAATGTGTCCTGTGGCTGTTGATGTCTTAATCCCGCTATCAAAGAGGAGGGGCGTAGCTCTACCGTCGATATTAATACCTAATATACTTGATATACATAATCAAGTGTGTGAGTCAATAAGGAACATTGCATGTAACAAACGGAAGAAACGGTTGGATAAACCTGACATTCCACTGGATTCAATCTTCGACGTCAAGCTCAAAATAGGCCTTGAATTCGATGAACGCCAAATCAAAAGGGGATCTAATGTTACAGAAATAAAATTGTTCTTGAAAACAAAGAATGTTATTCAACAGGAACAATCTTTTGGGCGGCAAGAAAAGAGGAGTTTAAAACGTTCAAGGACGAAACAGGATAGTTGTGATGGAGACGGAAAGAGAATAAAATTAGAAGAAGACACTTTAAAGAAAGGAATTTATCCATCTCCCTTAGACAGGATCTCGTAGGACATTTTAATTGTGGGAGTCTTGGTTGATTTCGTCGGGACAATGGAGCGAATCGAAGAAGAAACATTTGTTGAACAAGTTCAATTGATGTACAATTTCTGGAATAAGGACTTGATCAATTATTCTGCTTATGCTACATTTTACCAAAATATATTAAATCTTTTTCAAAATGACCATCACTTTTTGTTTAGAATCCAAGAACACATGTTTCAAGGCAATGCATATAAATTTGTCAAGGGCAACAAAGTAAACAATAAAGATATTTAAATATACACATAGATCTCATCAAGGTACTTTTATTGTGAACGTATCAATATTCCAAAATCCGGATGAACCAAAGGGACAAAATGAATTCTTTTTGATCAGATGCTTTACAGTCCTTATTTTGAGCTTTCCAAAAAGGATGATAATAGGATCTTGTCGGATTATCCTCCCGAGGGGAATCTTTCTATCCGCTTGGCCATAAAACGATTCAAGAGTCCCCTTGTTCGCAACAAGAAAAAACAATGAACACATGCTATTATGACATGAGCATAGACGAAGACGTTGAGAACAATTACCAGGAAGACCGTATACCAGATATCCTCAACCCATACTTGGACCTCCCATCACAAACAACCACAGAGAGTTCAGAATCAGATGTGATATCGTACAATACATACGTTGTCGCCAGAAAGACAAGAGTTTCAAAGAAAAGCTGTTCCTTAAAGAAGAAGCCAACCTTATTCATTTCAACAAACTGAGAACATTCTTTAAAGACGAAGGAATCGACCATATTGCATCAAGCTAAAAGATTGTGTAACCGGGACTACTGGATGATAAATACATACTTGTAATAATCTTCCGTCAATCTAACAAAACCAATCCTTTCAAAAATTCTTTATTTTCACTGTTTTTAGTATTTTATTCCTCTACCTCTTCCCCTACCTCTTGGGGCCTCTTGAGGTTCCTCTTTTGATTCATCGTACCAGCTTTGACTTGTCTCAGTGCTCACCTCCTCTTCTACATTCTCCTGTTGTTCTTCTTCTTCTTGGTAACGTGGAGCACCTCTGCCACGACCTCTTCCTCTCGGTGCAGAGTCTTCTTGTTGGTAATCGTCCTGTTGACGTGCACCTCTGCCACGTCCTCTTCCTCTTGGTGCAGAATCTTCCTGTTGGTAATCTGATTGTTCATTGTTTGATTCCTGAGATCCATAATTTGATTCTTGGTATTGATCTTCCTGTTGACGTGCACCTCTGCCACGTCCCCTTCCTCTTGGTGCAGAATCTTGATAGCTATCAGAACTTTCGTTGCATTCTTCTTGTTGACGTGCACCTCTGCCACGACCTCTTCCTCTTGGTGCTGAATATTCTTCTTGTTGATAGGAAGAATCGGATTGTTCGCCGCCATTGTTGCTGTATTCTTCTTGTTGGCGTGCTCCTCTGCCGCGACCTCTTCCTCTTGGTGCGGAATATTCTTCTTGTTGGTATGAATCAGATTGTTCGCCACCATTGTTGTATTCTTCTTGTTGGCGTGCACCTCTTCCACGACCTCTTCCTCTTGGTGCAGAGTAATTGTCTTGTCCATAACCATTGTTTTCTTCACCATAGTTTGACTCGCTACTTTGCTCACCATTGTTGTATTCTTCTTGTTGACGAGCGCCTCTTCCACGGCCTCTACCTCTTGGTGCCTCGTCATTTTGATACTCTGATTGATCAGCGTTATTGTATTCTTCTTGTTGACGAGCGCCTCTTCCACGACCTCTTCCTCTTGGTGCAGAATATTCTTCTTGTTGATAGGAAGAATCGGATTGTTCGCCTCCGTTGTTATAATCCTCTTGTTGACGAGCTCCTCTGCCGCGTCCTCTTCCTCTTGGTGCCTCATCGTTTTGGTATTCTGATTGTTCGCCGCCGTTGCTGTAATCATCTTGTTGGCGTGCACCTCTTCCACGACCTCTTCCTCTTGGTGCAGAGTAATTGTCTTGTCCGTAACCATTGTTTTCTTCACCATAGTTTGACTCGCTACTTTGCTCACCGTTGCTGTAATCATCTTGTTGGCGTGCACCTCTTCCACGGCCTCTACCTCTTGGTGCTGAATAATCTTCTTGTTGGTAGGAAGAATCGGATTGATCTGCTGAATTGTAATCGTTGTAATTCCTACTTCCTCTTCCCCTGCCTCTTGGTTGTGAATAGTCATCTTGATTGTCGTAACCTCCATCTTGATAAGATTGTTGGCCTCTTCCACGACCTCTTCCTCTTGGTTGTGAATAATCTTCTTGAGCGTATGATTGTTCTTGCTCCAATCTTTGTTGTTCGTCCAACTCGATCTTTTTCTTTTCCATTCTTTCCAACCTTCTCTTGATGGCCTCTGGATATGTCTTGTTCTTCGTTTCTAGTTGTTGGTTCAAGAATGTTGTGATGGATTCAGAGTTGAAAAAGTCAATGACTGTTTGTGACGGCTGTGTTGAGTAAGCTGATGCTAGGTCGCCCAGTAACATTAATGTGACCTGGACGTTACTTTCTGTGCTTGACGGTTCGCTGACCACCTTATTGGTTAGACCGAATAGTGCGGGTAGGTAAGCGTTGAAGCGGTTTAGCTTTTCCTTGCGAAGTCCAGATAGTATGCCAATGTATGTTCCCATGAGGTCGTCGATCAGACTGAGATCTGATGTCTCCGCCAAGTTGCAAACCTCTGCTAGTACCTTGCTGACGGTTGGGGTATGTGTGGAAAATGTGGATTGGATCGCAACGCTGACTTGACCAATCACGCTCAAAGTGATGGGATCGACGCTCTTCTTGGCAATCTGTGTCTTTAGGTTTCTCGTTATAATGTTCAAGATGCGGTCGCAGTAAGGCTTGATCTTGTCTCCTAATGCTCCACACAATTCAATTACGACAATGGCTGCGTGTGAAGAGACCGGTACGTCTTTCTGGTAACCAAGAATGTCATAAAAGGTTTCGCCAAATGGACTGCTCAAGTAAGGTAAGAATTGTTCCTTGATGGCTGTTGCTAGGGCGCTTATGGCAAGCAGGGTGACTTGGTAGGTCCTACTTCTCATCTCATATTTGAATACGTATTCGTAATTGGTCATCATCCACTCTGCATTATCGGTAATCTTGTCACCAAGGTTCTTTGTGATCTCGTACAGCACTGGAATCAAAAGCGTAATTTCCTCTACGTCAATGGGATTCGTCA